>JAVHNF010015575.1:0-16096 GCA_034783455.1 Micropsitta finschii
CTGTGCACAGAGCAAAACACCAGTTATGCCTGCGCACAGGGAGGTTTCAGGCCCAGCAAGAGACTTTCATATCACTATTTGCTTTCCCACCTAAAACACCAAATGAACAAATCCTGATGAAAACAAAGAGGCAGCAAAGAACACTCAAGAAGAAACAGCAGCTCCATTTCTTGTTAACTTTGTGCACTAAAGGAGCTGCTTGACATGGCACAGGAAAACAAAACAACAGCAAGAACCTGGGGACATTCTCTCCCCCCCCCCCATCACCCCCCAACGTGAAAAGCTTCAGAAAATGCTGTCAGATCACTTTTCCCGTGCATCAGCCAGCGATCTGGGAGGTATTTGAGATAATGAATGCAAGCTGTGGTGATCACCAAATGAATTCCCAAAGATAGGTATGCTCTGATAGCTCACCAAGGGCAGGGCCGGGGGCTGGGAAGAATTAGACTAAACCCAGCTTTATCAGATTCTGCCAGGAGCAACTTTTTTGGAGGAAATTAAAATAAATCCTTGCAGGTTTAGATTTCCACACATTAAGGATTATATGGAAAATAAGTAAAGCCCTTGTTCATCCTTTCCAACTGTCTGAGCTGAAACATATGCTGGGCGAAATAAATCAGAAAAGCAACAGAGCCCTGCAATGCTTTACACCCCTTTTTCTGTGAGGGACTGTGCTCCTGCATGTCAGCAAACTTCTCCAACAATGAGCAGAGCCCAACCTTGCACCCCCACAGTTACATTTCAGCGTCCTTTAGTCTATATCAGCTCTTAACGATACCTCACACTGCTGCTATCAGATGCTGAAATCACAGCCCTGTGACTTCCATACCTTTGAGATCTCCCAAGGACACAGGACGTGAGCAGACACACCACCAAGGAAAGCCTGGATCATTCCTCACCAGCTGAACCTTTACTGGAAGTCTTAAAGTGCCTGAGCTGTGTGTTACCCAGCAATAGAGACTCTGTGGCATCCAAGCTAACTTAATTGTCTTCACAACAGCAAGGTATTTAGCAGGTAACTCCCTTGGCTTCAGTGAGACAGTCAACAAGCTTAGAACAAGGATTCAGCTCCATGCTATGATTTCTCCAGTGGCTGCAGCATCTCAGAAGATGTTTAGGAAATGGTTTCTTTGAAACCTTTCTCTTTCCACAGATCTGTTTCAGCATGGTCTCATGCCCAGCTGCACTGGCATGGTGAGAAGTCCATGCCTGTGGGCCGGGAACACGGCAGGCAAGGATTCATCCAGCTGGGCTTTCCTCTCCTACCTTAACACACACAGCTGGGTGATTTTAGCTGGTACTAGGCCAGAAAATACATTTGATTTTTGCATATTTAAAAGGGAAGAGTAGTCTCTATATTCAAGGCAGGGCAGCTGGACCAGAGACCTGACCAATACACACCAAAGCATTGCACTGCAGTTTGAAGGAGGCTTTAGAAATGCTTAATCAAAGCAGGCTCCCCAGGAAAATGGGAGGATTAGAAAAAAACACATGAAGATGAAGGAGTTTGGAGTGTGCAGTTCAGGTAGGTTTGTGAACACTGTCCAGAATCCCTATGGAAATGTCCCAAGGAGCCAACCCAGAGGGCAGCACTTGGTGGGCACAAGAGCAGGCTTTGCACCAGCATCCCCAAGGAGAGTGCCTCTCCTGGGCATAGGTGACAAGGAACATCCATGCTGGCTTGCCCTGACTCTCTACTGCATGTAGGGTCTCCATCCTTCAGCTGCTCTGCTCTCAGCTCTGCAGCAGAGATACAGAGTTTCCCAAGTTTCTCAAAGGAAAAGGTTCAACTGGATGTGTTGCTGCAGTAGAGGGAAGAGGTTGGCGTGTTTGGAGCCCATTCCTCCAGCAGCCAGACTGCCTGGAGAAAAGGATGATCTTGGGTTCTTTAACTCCTGCAGGATTTAAAGCCCTGTCAATACACAATTTCCCTGATCTATGAAACCTCACAAGATAATGGGAGAAAAGCAGGTAACTGCAGCAGGAGAAGTCTTGCATCTCCCCTTCTATGGCATCCACTTAGTAAATAGCACCTTCTCCCCCTCTTTCACCTGCCCTATTGTTATATCCCACACAAAGACTTCACCAGGTACAGAAAGCAGCAGGGCTGTGAACACACAGAACAGCTTTAAAAGCTGCATCCCTGCCCTTTTCCACGCTATTGAACCTGAACACCAAACAAGCAAAAGCCCCCAAATGGCCACTGCAAGCCTCTCCAAGGAGTGGGGGGTTAAATGGCACTTCCTCAAATCAGGAGGAGGTGTGTGAGCTACCCAAGGACACTGGTATAAAGGCATGCAGAAGGCGCTGATGGAGCCTATTTTCCATGCTGTGGCACTTTAAAGAGAGTAGCAATTAAAGCAGCAAGCAGCCCAGGCTAACTGACACTTCATATTTTAGTGAACAGTTGTATTATAATGCCATTTTATAACTCCCATTTAAAGAATGGGATTTTCCATTATTGGACAGAGTGAACCACAGAGCTCTCTGAGGAATGCCAGCCCTATTTCACAGGTGTGCATCACACCAGGGGTTTGTAGGAGCACTGGGCTGCTGGTTTTATAAAGACAAATCCTGACTCAGTGCAGTAGGGATCAAACACTGTCAGCCTGCAGACAGTCTTGAGCATCAGACACATTTTCGTCTATGCTGCTGGCTCACTCAGCTCCCCTGCGAGCTAGTAAAAATTAAAACATGAATACAGCATTAAGTGCCTTTGGAACAAGACCGAGTACATCATTTTTCCTTAATGACTGCACAAATCAGTCACTAGGAAATTAGAAATACAGTATAAATATCTTTGTGCTTAGCATCCCTCATCATCGCGCATCCTTGTTTCTAAACTCTACAACCCTTAGGATCTGAGCAACAGCAATTATTGCAGTTTGGGGTATACAGTGTGAATATGGAATATGGACAAAAACACACACAGACCTCCCAGCTTAGGGATCTGTCTGGAGATGCTGAACCTCACAGCTCATCCTTGTATTCCTGCTCTAACCTGGCTCCTGCAGTCTGATGCATATTTCAGTTGCTGCACTCACAGACAGTGCTTTGGGAGACAAATGTTCCCAACTACTGCCCTTTTTTTTATAGCTATATTTCCCTCCTGAGTGTGTAAGCATGTGCATATGTGCATGTATAAGACGTCTGCAGACTTTATGAAGCCAGCAGTCATAGATGGGCCACACCTGATGACATGGAGACAAGCCAGCCATTGTTGAACAGCAGTCCCACCACTCGTTCAAGTTCAGGCCAGCTGTGCACAGCCTAAAAATGACCATCTCAGTGAGAAAATGTGTAATGGGGGACCTGTAAAAAGGCAACCATGGAGGCATACCAAATGCAGCCAAACAGCCAAAGTATTTCTTTGGAAGGAGAAAGGCAAGCATTTTATAGTAAGTTGGGACAGAAGCATGGGTTGGCTGGTAAGAAACATCAGTGAATAGTAACGGATTTACCTGCTCTGAGTGGGAAGGTGCACTGAGGAACTTGGGAAAAGATGCACCATTTGGGGCAGGGGAGGAGTTTAAAGATACGAGAAAATAATCTTCCTGAGCCTAACCACTGGTCCAGCTCCTGGCAGTAGCAATAGGAGAGGCTATTGAGGGAGAGCAGATGAGACAGGGCATTCTCTGTGGTTCATCACGCTGGTACCTCCCCAGCGTTTGGTCACTGGGTTAGGGAGGTTAGAGGGGACACTGCTGCCCAGTCTTTTACTCCTCCGTCAGATTAAAAGACACTACATTTAACCCCCAGGTCAGATCACAATGGGTGCAAAGACTAATGGATGCCTGCATGGGAGGAGTATGGATTGCAACAGCCGATTATTAAGTTGCAGGAAATCAAGTCCTGTGAGGAACGGATGCAGCAAAGCACTTCAGTGCAGGCCCAGTGTTAAGCACACAGTGCCATAGGCCTGATGGGTTTCAATGCTTGTTTTCCTGCTCATGGAGCATCAACACTATCCAACAGGAGACAGCAGAACCAATAGCAACAGTATACCTATATAGTTCTCCTTATTTAAGGAGAAACAGGACTAGCAATAAAAGATGGTAATGATAAGCAAACAACTAAATTGAAAGGAAAATAAAAAGTAGAGATTTTAAAATAGCAAGAGAGGAATAAAGTGATGCTCCTCTAATATGCAGCTGGGTACCACTGGCTTCACCCACCTGTAACTGTGGCTTTGAGCCTTAGCAGGGATGATGGACACTGAGCTAAGGAAAGAGCTGCAGGAGCATCCATCACTGCTGCCCCAGAGGAGCAACAGAGTGAAACTCTTTGAACAAAAACCCCAACTGCATTTATCCTCTTGGACAAGCTCTGAGAAGGGCCAAGGCAGTGAACTGTAGATTCCCATCTATGACCTGCGGCTGTGCATGTTTGGAATGGGTGTGGAACTGGGCACTGGTGGTGGGATGCTCTGGATGGGTGTCACACAGCAGGGAGCATAGGGAAGGGCTGAAATGGGTCTGATTTACTTTTTGTAAACAAAAGCAAAGAGGGATGCACTGTCAAAGGCCTTTTTCTGACTGGAAACCAAAGCAGACAACTCTTTGCCTTTCATCAGCACACCGAACAGGTGGTCCCTGGAGTCAGTATGTCCGAGTGATCCTAGAGAGGAGGCAGCCGGGAACTCAAGAGGGACAACAGCCATGGTGAGCCAGCCTCAGCATAGAGTAAACAGCTCTGAGATGGAGACAGCTTCAGACAGATGGCTGGGGATAGCCATAGGCTACCAAGTTCTCATTTTGGTCTGAATGAGCTTTATTATACCTTCACTTAAGGCATCTATTTCTACATGTTTTTCTAAAAGCATGCAAGCAACCCACTGCCTCCCTCTGCCTGCACTATGGGTGCTGGGATCATTCATGCAGCCTTCACATTTATCCTTCCCACACAAGCTCTCAGGGTAGGACTGGTTTTGTTAGCTTTCTGATAATATCTGGCACTACAGAGAAATACAGGCTTGCCGTTGAAGTCTCAGAGCCATCATCATGTGAATGAAGGACAGGAAAAGCAATGTGAATCACTGAGTGACTGAAGGGTTCAGCATGCCTATCACTTCATTTTCAAGGCTGGCTTTGTTATTGCAAAACATGTGTAAAGAATCATACAGCAGCTCAGTAATGGTGCTGTCACAGCAAATTTGTTTTCTGCAGAAGAGAGGAAGAGAACAGCAGAGTTATATACACTTGCAACCAAATCTGCCGCTGGTTATCACTTCTGCCTTAGTGAGAGCCAACATCCTGCCTGCTATGAATATTATCAGAACAATGACATGGAGAATATTGCTGTTGAACAGCCAATTTTCAGCCAGGGAATGGGGAAGGCATTTCATAAACAATGTGTTGGGGCTTTGACAGAACTAAATACAAATAACCTGAACTTTCCACTGACACCAATGTTAAGATTAACATTCCTGACCATCAGCTCCCTGACACAGATGTGGTCCAGGCAGTTTCCCTCAAGGTCAAAGCCCCATCACTGCTACCTACATCCCTGCATGCAGCCAAAGAGCCCTGCGAAGCTGTCAATACCACCAGCTTCCAGCTAAATACAGCAATGTTGTCCTAACCCAAACCTGAATTCACATTGACAATAACAGAGTTTGGAACTTAGCCAGGTAATATTCTAATTATTTTATGCCAAGCTTCCCATTCCTCATTGTTAGATCAAAAGGCCCTCAAAAACTAAGACAGCAGCATCTCTGTCTTATCAATAAAGAGCTGGAAGCACACACTGCTATTCCGCAGGCACATAGAGCTTCACAACCATTGCATTAGCAGCTAGAACTTTTGATACCCAAGGATGGTAAGTACTTGCCAAAGCAGATTACTTTTGAAGCTGTAAGACTATTCTGAGAGAAGAACCCCAAGCCCCAAACAGACAAGCAAATAAACAGTTTAAAACCCCACCAACCTATTTTCCACAAGTCAAAGCCAAATGATCACCATTCCGGTGTGTTGAAGCTCAAACAACTCACCCAACTGAACCAAGACAGGGTGCTGTGTGATATAACTGTTTTACCTTATCTGTTCCCCTTTTTCTAACTTGGAAGGAATGAGAAGCCCACAACATGTTAACTCTGCATTATTCATAAATGGTATCAGAATACAGTTGGACATTAGGGTAACCTCAAAATCTCACATGGATGATTGCAAGGAGCAAATCTCCTCCCAGAGAAATGGGTTCAGCCTTGGGTTCTAAGTGAAGAGATGGGTAACGCCCCTTGTGAACATTTCCCTCGTTGTGGAGAACATGGCAAGATGTCCCTCAGTATTCAAGAGCATGCATGGAGATCTGTTTTCATACCATAGGGCATTCAGAGGAACTAAAACCACTCTCTGTATCCTGGTGACAGTTTCTGCATGTTTTCTAAAGCATTATTTTAATAAAAAGATCAGGTCTATCACATGCTGTATAAATCTAGAGTGATTTAATACATGTTCTTAAATAAGCAAGGAAATGAAAGTATCACCTCCTCTTAGTCCTCTTTGAACACACATTACAATGACAAGGCATCTCACTAGTCTGTTATAAAATTATCATTTACATACAAAAATCCATTTATTTACTTAATTATCTCTTTAAAATCTGGGCTTAACCAGCCAGATAAAAATCACTTCTTTACTGTATAAATTCCCAGTGGAATTTCACCTGAGGAGTGCAGGTGTTGGACTCTTCAGACTCTCTCTGCTTTAATTTGTATGTATTTTATAGTACTGATTTCACTGAAACTGGAGTAAAGCTGAGTCAATGTGATGCTTGCAAGAAATTCGTTATCCAAACTTTGTAATTTATATATTTTCAACTGTGTTTAATTATTGAGAATGACAGTTTCTGTTGGAGAACACAGCAAGTAAAAGAAAAGCAAGTCAAAAGATGGGACATCGCAGTAGCATTTCAGAAAATTTAGTTAAAGTTACCAAAACTAGGTATAGGATCTTAATTTAGCAAAAGACTCAAGAAATCATTATACAAATTCATTTATGATTACATTCTATTTGTCTTTAATTTTCACTGTTCAACATTAACATTAAACATCATAAATGTATGCAATATTTATATAAAATTAAATAACAATATTGGAAAAATAAATACACTTTTACATAAATACATAAATCCATACCGCTGAAAAGTTTCAGCTAATACTATACTCTTGTTTCAAAAGTGACCAAAAAATATAGTAGTGACACTCCATCCCAACAGATGAAGTATGTACAGCTGACAGAATGATGTTTGCAACCGATGACAGAGCTAAAGCAAATCCGGGTAATACCACACTAAAGAAAGTAAAATTTGGATGTTACTACCTACAGTAGTAGCACGAGGTAGACATACATGTGGAGTGGTCTGCAGGAGGGACACGGAGCCCTGTTGGCCCCATGGGTACAATTCAGTTTTCAAACAGCTCTTGGGTTCCCTACATCAGAGCCAAAGGACACCTCGGTAATAAGACTGAGTCAAGTCACTTTGTGGCAGTGATGGGGCTCAACTCTGCAGCCCCTTCCCTGCGGGACCCCCATGGGTAGATGGGAGGAGATGCTGCAGGCAGGGAAGGGTGTCTCTGCCCTCTGATTGCCTGACATCCCACCCTCTCCCAAGAGACAAAGCAAGGATAATTCACCAAGGCTAATACGAGTAAAGTCAAAAGGATTTTTCCTAGGTAGAAAAAGAACAACCAGAAATCAAACCACGAGGACTGCACCCTGCACTTCTGACAGAGAGGATTGGGTGCAGCCCCGGAGCCTGCTCCTGAACAGCTGGGAAGAGGCTGAACGATGAGCGACACCAAAACGCAACACAACTCTGTCCACACTTTTGGTTCTTGCAAATGGTCCAGCACAGGGAACAAAAGGTTGGCATCAACTCTCAGCTGGTAATTCCACTGGGAAGACACTGCACGGGTAGCTAGCTCTGTTTAGCTCACCTTGCTCATTTTTAGCACCAACTATATCAGCATACAAGTGATACATTAGCACCTCAAATGAAGTATTTCAGATCACTGTCCCTTGTACTGGTTGAAGCACCGTTTAAACGCCAGTTCAGCAGTTGGATGGCTATTGCATAGCTCAGTGAGGTATGGTAAGGATACTGAGGAGTGGTACTGAAGGCACCCACAGAAACCAGTGTGGTTATGTTTTAGTAAGACAACTTTTCAAACCATGACAATTAAAGAAGTCCAATAGATTACAAACAGGCCTCTTTTTCTTTGTTTTTGCATATAAAGTGCTTTCACGTCAGATTAAGTTCTTTTTAAAGTCTTCTTCGAATGCTTTTATAACAAAACACGCAATAAAGGCTGACATTGGTTTGAAGGCCACTCCAAAACTGGCAGGTCTGTGGTTTCCAGTGCACCAGGAGCATCCCGAGCAGCACTCGCCCTTGTACAGGGCTCAGCCCCGATGCACACTGGGGCTCTGTGCTGAGCAGAAAGTGATGCTCTGGGCAGGGAGCGTTTCAAAGCTGCAGGGCCCACAACAGCATCCCAGCCCTGTGGTTCAGGGCTGCTCCTGCCCTCACAAAAGTGTTTCTGTAGCAGACTCCTCCAGCAGCAAAGGAGCACCAGAAGACACCTCTGCTCCAAACACTATTTTGTTATTAGAAAACTCTCAGGGCTTTTAAACCTTTCACCACCCTGCTGATCTAATGATTTCTAGAGCAGAAGCTGGAGATCAGGCCAGACAACAGCTCTCCAGAACCAGAGATGCACAAGAATAGCTTACGGGTGCGTTTACACAGTACATCACACTCATGTATACACAGGAACAGAAATAAAAGTAAAGGTGTGACTGCAAATGTCCTTATATATATATATAGCTATGTGTGCAGGCAGGTAGGGACATACACACACATCTATATACACTTGTACATGCTTAGGGGTCAATGCAATTTAGTCCAGATTTTCCCCTGTCATCTTGCTTTTGGTAGAGAAAACACAACTGGGTAAAGCAGGAGGTGCACAGCGCAGTATTACCATTAAATACCAGAACAATTTAACTTCAATGGCAATGTACTGCTTAAATGCCAGATTTAAATCCACATGTAAAGAACTCCATCAGAACCAAGACTCATAATGCACAGCGCTTGAACAATGTAGTAACACGGACAAAGGTGGCTACCTAGCAGAAAGTGCCTTTCAAATTAAAGGACTCGAGCTCCCCTAATGTAAGCCCTTCCTGAACAGTTGTTATTCTGAATATATTGTCAATAATCCTCTTTAAGTGCAGCTTTAAGATATGAAGCGTTAGCACCTTGGTTTGAAGCAAATTAAATCTTTTGTTACAGGATATCCACAAAACGGTTCACAAAGAGAAAGAGTTTATGGTCGTACCGAGCTCCAAGGACCAGCGCTCCAGGCAGCATCTCTAGGACAGTCCTGCACATTGCACTGCTCTCTGTCTGGTGGCTTGTCAAGGATTTCACAGCTCAGATCTGTAAACCTTTCTCCATTAGGGCGCTGGCACACCACCAGCCGTGTTCTTGTCCCTGCCCCACATGGCTTTGTGCACTGGAAGTCAGCAAAGGACAGAGCAATCACTGCCTGGGTAGCAGAAACACTGCTGACCAGTCATGCTAAGCACTACCACCTCCTGAGACCCAACAGTTGTTTTTCTTCCCAACCAACCCACTCTGGCCAAATCCCCCCCCCCCCCCCCACATGCTGCATCAGCAGACAGGCATCAGCTACTTCAGCTTCTCTCTTCCCAAAGCTGTCTCTCTTCCCAAAGCTGTTCATGCTGCTCCACAATGATACTGCCAGACCCAATGTGATATTGGAGGTTAACATCCTAATAGTTCATCTCAAATTAATTTGCAGAAGGGAGCAGTGTTTTTATGACAAAAAAAGGCCTTCAGTTAAACTTCTCTTAAAAAGAAAATCTCATTTTTCATAGAATTTGCTTTTGCCTGGGAAGAAAGCTTCCCCATGACAAATGGAAAGCGAAACACCACCAAGCAGTTGCTGGGGCTCTGTCATTTATCAAAGCCTGCCTTTCAAGCTCCAACCTTTCTAATAAACATCACCACAATATCCCCCCTCTTCTCCCATTTTTCAGCCAACCCCCAATGAAAGCCTTCCCCTGCGCAGGATGAATGCTGCACTCACCTCTCCCCAGTTGCCATAAGCCCACTGAGGACAGGGGCCAGACTCGCACGATCTCTGCTCTACGGGCTTGCTTTTCTCGTCGCAGTTATTTGCGGTGTATCCGTTTTCATCCTGGCACACCACGACCCGCCGCTGGAACCCCCCCGCACACGTGCTAGAGCACTGGAAGACACAATTGCCCATGGCTTCGTTGAGTCCAGGGATAATTTTGCGTTCCCAGCTTCTTCCCAGTGCCTTGCACCGTGGGAATGCACCGCTAGAAGTCTAATACAGCTAACAGGCATTATTAACTTCAAAACCCCACTATTACTAATACCAGTGCAATGACTTAGGTGCTGACTAAGCAAAGAAAATAAACACAAGCCTGGTTTTAAGCAGGTGAGTAATCTCTGCTGCCTTTAATGCAGTGTTTGACATCCCATTTGTGTTTAAATCCCTTCAGGGACTTCCATGATAAAGTGTTGCAACTGGCTGGGGTGAGAGGAACTGGCATTAAGGCTCTGCTGTGCTTCAGCAACAGCTCTGTGCAGCTGTATATGTCCTAGGATATGGCCAAGAAGCAGAGGCTTGCCTCTGCCTCATGGAAAATGATGCCATTAGCTTTCTGACTAGTGAGTCTTGGAGATACAAAGTGTGAGAAGCAATGCTTGTGCCCTACTGCAATGCTTGTGTAAGCAGAACGCAGATGCCGGGGAGAAAGGTCTCTCTCTTCCCTATGTGCTGACTTTAAGAAAAAGATAGAATAGCCCAGGGAAAAAAACAAAACCTCAGCAATAAGAAAATGAGGTCACTTACAGCACCCCAGGGACCAATCCTCCATTGATTGCCTCCTGGTATATGTGCACGGTTTCTGTTCAGGCTGCCTCCAGGGTGCACTTTCAGGCGATGATCCGGATAGAGGAAAGGGTGGATGGGCCTGCCATAGTCATGGCTGTTTGAATGACAAGGAGACATGGAGCAGTCTTGCTCTGTGGCAGGGAGGTCGTCTGGATCGCACTCACTCCTATCCACCAGCTGGTCACTGTAATCGATGCAGATCACTTGTCGCGTTGCCTTACCTTGACCACAAGTCACCGAGCACTGCATTACAGTGGGAAAAGGAGACATGGTCACATTTCCAGCTTTGAAAATCAGACAGCTGTTGCTAATAGCCAACAGCAGAAAGCTTTAATCTCCCCACTTATAAAAGGGCAAGTGTGACATTAATGAAACACTAATGAAATTAATTAATTTCCAGCAACGAGGTCTACAAGGCTCTAATGCAAGAGACAGCGCAATGCTTACAGAGCTCCACTCCAAGGCTTTCCACTGCCCGCATGGTGTCACGGTACACATTTCTGTGGCTGACGGCTTCGGAAGGTGGAAACAGGCTGACTCGTCGGCCACAGAGCCCTGGTCATCCCGACAGCTGACGTATCTCATCCGGGTACCCTTCCCACATGTTGCAGAACACTACGGAAGAGCGACAAGAACTCCACTAGAAACTTTCCTGATATATGTTACAAGGGCTTTAGAATGAAAAGTTGGTCAAATGTTCTTAAGAATATCACATTGTCTACTGTAAAACAATGCTGAAAGCATTAAAAACACATGCTTACCGGTGTCCAGGATCCAAATCTCCACTGCGTCCTATGAATGCCTGATAGGGATCTCTTGGCTTCAGGACTATTTGGATGGGGAGGACATGCTGCTATTTCACAGTCCTGTACATGAAATACATGAGGGAAAAGAGGGAAACAAAGAACTTGCAGATGTTGCAGTTAAACCACCTCCTGTTCAATGTAATTACGAACAACACACAATGTCTTGAAAATGTGACCTGCGTACTTGTGGGTCGGCAGGCTTTCCCTCATGTCCTGTTGGTGAATCAGCAAAACTTGGTATCAATACCCCCAGGGCTTCATATGTGGGAACCTCAGTGGACTTTTGACTTATTAGGAACTCTACAAAAGGGATCCCCATGAGTATGTGCCATCTCCATGCATTAAAACCAGATGTTTTTGAAGCAAAAGATGAAAGTTCATTAAGAGACTTTCTGGTTCTGGTATGAACACACATCTGCAAATCAGCAACTTTATCTCCCTTCAAAGCTCCCTTCCCTCAGCACAAGACCTGCAGCACACTTAATAAAGGTTAAGCTACTGAGCTGATTGTGACCCTTTGATTCCCTGCAGCCCACCAGACCACCTATACCCATACACACATTCACCACATACTAAGCATGCAAGGTTTTGGGGATGGTCATGTCCTTCTGCTCAGCCTTGGTACAGTGCCTGATAGGAGGGCTCTGGGCCTCCTGGGAGGTCTGGTGGCAGAAATGATGAATAGCCATGACTTCACTCCATGAGTCTATGAGTAAGTCACTGCCAAAAAGGAAATTAATACTGATTATCACCACGAGAGAGAGAGCAGCTCTGGACAAATTGCATCAATGATTTCCGCATTGCTGTGACTTTACTTACACTGGAGATGCGCATGCCAAATGATGGCTGATGACAAGCGGGTTCATCACCCCTTGATTATAGCATCTCCAGACATAGTAAAACCAGCCCTTTACTAAATGTTGTGGCCCTAGTCAAACTTTACTATGAGGGTGTTGAGGCACTGGCACAGGTTGCCCAGAGAAGCTGTGGCTGCCCTATCCCTGCTAGTGTTCAGGTCTAGGTTGGACAGGGCTTGGAGCAACCTGATCTAGTGGAAGGTGTCCCTGCCCATGGCAGGGGGTTGGAACTGGATGATCTTAAGGTCCTTTCCAACCCAAACCATTCTATGATTACGCCATATTGCTGACACAGTGCAGATGAAAGTGGTAGAACTGGGAGGGTAGTATCTAGATATTGTTTCAAGCTACAGCTTTGCTCTGGGTTCTTTATTGCCCAGGAAAAAGAACAGGTCCAAGGAAGCTTGCTAGGTGAATCTCCAGCTCTGGGCAGCTCACATGATGAAGCATCCTGAATGTCCACAGAAAGCCCAGCCTGTTCAGTAGCCTCCACATTAAGCAGCAGAGAAACATGGCAGGAACCAGGCAGACATGTACTATAGTCTGTTTTTCTAGGAGCTTTATCCACCTAACTGTGACTGCTGGCCTGTCAGCACCATGCAATACTCCAAGGTATGGGACAGTCTGGCCTATACTCCCACCATAAGGGTAATTATTCTTCATTTTCCTGGCTCGTCACATAGGCAGTTAGTCTGGTGGAGCAGAAATGCTTTCTCACTCTGTCTATGTGCAAAACCTCTTTCCTGAAAATCCTACAGAGTACTTAGCACACGATAGACTTGGAGATACAACTATTGGCTTGGACATATATCAATTTTATAATGTTTTTTTAAGTAGGGAAGCCTCAACAACCTTTCGGTGGAAAGAAGTAGTTTTCATGGTGAAATAGAGGGGCAGATGATACATGAGTTTGCATCTTACTGAGCTGTGTCCATCAGAAGTATTAGGGCACTGGATTCTCAGGCGTTCATCTCCAGCTCTTGTATGAACATTTTTCTTGAGTGCTCTTCAAAGGGAAACAATGTCGTTCCAGTTGAACTTCCTTCAAGTCATCTTCATGGTTGATGTCACCATGGATAAACAAAGTGATCCTGGGGCCGGCCACAATGAAACCAGCAGATTCTTCCCTGAACAATAACACCAAGAGCAACTTTGCCTGCTCTTGGGCTCTTGGGCTGTTTTGGGAAGTGGGATAGAGCCCAAAGAGGCCAGAGACCTAACTGCTGACCCATATTGCCACAAGAGTACCACCGTTCTCCTCAATGGGACAGAAAATCCCCAAGACAATTGTACTTGAGGCCAGCTCTCCTTTTTCACCCCTCACTTTTTAAAAGAATCACCATTGTCCAGCTCAATGCCATGCCATACCAATATAACCCCTTCATTTCCAGAGCTCAGAAGAGTTCATTGAAACTTGGTCTTCCTGCTACTTAGATTTCATTTCCCACCTAATTCTTGCAGTGCCTTCACTAGTATTGGAACCTCCATTCAGGTCATGATCACCATGTTCGATACAGGTTTCTTGGTCTTAGAAGGGTACATCTGAATGTCAGCTGTGTCAGCCTATGTCCATGCTAGCTCAAAAAGAAGGATCACATTAAAAACAATGAGTCATCGGGTTGCTTAGCGATGTCTGAACCCAAGGGCAGTATAGCCTTGATGCTATTGCAACATCTCCATTTGATGTAGATGTCTCCACATGTCAATCCCTTCAGCATGGAGGATGAGACAATAACAACATCTTACCACATCCATTTTCCCACTAAAGTAAGGATTTCTTTGACTCCATCTAAAATGCTTTTATTCGCCAGCTCCAGTGCACCAAAACTGACTGTACATCACCTCTTCAGCCATCCCTTGGGACTAACCAGAGAACAAGCTACATGAGTCAGCATCCTGCCTCCAACAGTGTACGCCCAAGAAATAACATAGGCTTACAATAAATACATAACAATATTTCCTTAAAACACTTCCCATCATTCAGCAGCACAAGGGTTGGGAATTTCCCAGGTAAGAAAAGGGATGTCTGCATTTTGAAGTCTTCAGTGAACTTTCCTCCTGGAATTTTTCCATCTCTCTCTGAGCATACACAAACTTCCCAGATCCACAGTCTCCTGCAGCAAGGTGCTCCACAGTTTTATGTCACACAGTGTGAACAATCACCTCTTCTTCTTGAACTCCAGTAGCTTCTTTTGGTGTCCTCTAGTTCTTGCACTGCAGGGCTTGTGAAAAGCCATCCCTTAGTTTCCACCTTCTTGCTGCTGCAGTGATATTGTTATATGCCCCTTCAATCCTTACTTTTCCAGCCTGAGGACTCCTTAACCTTGACAGCACTGCTTCTCTGCAGAGCAGGTCAGCAGAGGGAGCTGATGGTCTGAGCCCTTCCAGAATCTTTGCCTGTTTCAGCTTTAAACGCTCAGTCTAAATATAAAACAATGTCCATTGTTCCTCCCAGCTGCATGTCCAAGAGCTTCAGAGCACTGCAATCAAACAGCCTATTAAGGCAATGCACTCCGAAGCAAGACTAATGACACTTAAGATAATGTTTTCTTCTGAACAAAGGCAGATTTGGGGGCTTGTTCAAAGATCAGCCAAGAGAATGAGACAAGCAAGAGTAAAAAGCCCTGATTCAGACAACTCGACAAGGTTGACACCTTGTAGGCTGTTCTCACTTGTGTTACAAGAATATGGAAGATCCTGCCTTGAATATCATGTACTACCCAGATCTATAGAAGCATATCTTGACTTGCAGTAGAAACACCCTTTAAGCCTCAGAGACATTATCTGTGCCTCTGTTTCTCCATTCCTTTACGTTTTGTCCTCTTTATGATCGTTTCATCAGGACAAAAAGAATGTCTTGTCATGGTGGTTAGAGAAAGCCCAAGCTAATGTAACACAGACCGAGGTCCCAGCTAATGGGACCCAGTCTGGCCCAGTCTGTCACTATATATGAATTTTGTCACAGGTTCAGCTTGGAGGAATTAATCACTTGCAAAAACAAAGCTCAGTTTCCAGAGTCTTTCCCCAAATTCTTGGGCATGTTTCCCCTGAACCTTTTCTACCTTGTAAAAGGACATGGTCAAGTGTGAGGCATCCCTGCCCATGGCAGAGGGTTGGAACTACATGATCTTAAGGTCCTTTACAACCCAAACCACTGATTCTATGATTCTATGATTCTATGATTCTATGATTCTATGACTGCCTCAGTGTGGAGGAAACTAGAAGCTCAGGGGGATGTTGCCCAAGAGAAGGTGATGTTGTTGAGGTCTGCATGAGATTCAGGGAATGGGAAGCTCTACCTGTAAGCCCTGAGATCCCCACATGTCCCTAACGTGGGCCCTGAAGATACCAACTGAAATAGAGCCTGGGCCCCTCACTACAAGAGAGACATTGAGGTGCTGGAGTGTGGGGCCAGAGAAGGGCAATGGAGCTGGTGCAGGGCCTGGAGCACAAGTGTGATGGGGAAGGGCTGAGGGACCTGG
>JAVHNF010015577.1:37857-48833 GCA_034783455.1 Micropsitta finschii
CCTCAGTGTACTTCTGGTGATCTGCTGTAACACATGTAAAACAACTATCGACTAAGCAGATTGGCTAGTCTTGCCTCTCAGTACTAGCCAGCATTCTGCAGTGTTTAATGTAACTCTGCTTACACTTCATCTCAGACAATTGAAACTACCTGTGTAAGAACGAGCTCAAACTTAAACTATACTTGCAAAATAGTATTATTCTCCGAGCTAATTTTGCAGTGACATAGAAATTCCAGAGTTGAAATGACACAAAAAATAATCTACTGAATAACAAACATGGATTGAATTCAGTAACAAAAAGTGACACTAACAAACTTCTAGGGATACCTGA
Source organism: Micropsitta finschii (assembly GCA_034783455.1). Classification (NCBI taxonomy): domain Eukaryota; kingdom Metazoa; phylum Chordata; class Aves; order Psittaciformes; family Psittacidae; genus Micropsitta; species Micropsitta finschii. Next base: position 38,189 of record JAVHNF010015577.1, read on the forward strand.
ACGACAAGAAGCTACAATTACTACCAACATATTACTTCTAAGCCTCATGGCCTATTAGACCTGTCTTGCAAGAACCATGGAGTGAGGTTGAGTTGTATCAAGTAGAAGAATCAGAACCAGCATTGTACCCCAGGGATAAATACTGGCATCCAGTCTTGTTCAGCATCATCATTAATGATCTGGACATGGGGTAGCGTGTAGTTTGCTGATGGTCATAGCAAGTTTGCTGATGGTCAACAGAGAAGAGCAGCTGATACACCATAGTGTAATGCTGCTGTTCAGAGGGACCACAACAGGCTGAAGAAAGGAGCTGTGAGGGATCTCATGTAGTTCTATATCCTGGCTTATTATGAAGTAACTGAGATCCTACTGAGGATCTTGTTTGGATTCCTTTTATTACAGGATTTATTACAGGATTTACTAAGCTGATTTAATTACAACAAAGTGACTACCAAGTAATCCTATTTAGGCAGAAAGTTGACACTGAAACTACAAATGCCTTGCTTAGTTTGGGATTAGAACTGGCCTTTGATACTTACTTTCACCTCCAGAAAGAAGCCCTTCAAGGCAGGTTATGAGCATGTTTTAGGACAGCAAAAATTGTACAGTGATAATTAACAAAACTACCTATTCTATAAATACACAATGTGGACATACAGGAAGAAAGGAGTGGGGGGCTAAATGCAGGCCAAAATGTTATTAACTTAACTCATCTGGGAACAACCAATAATAGCTTGTACAGCACAAAATTCCTTCCATAATGATTTCCACCTGCTGGAAGGCTGCCATTCACCCTTCATCTCTCTGCAGCTGCTTTCCCATCTGCTGTTGGAAGCCACTTCCCTCCAAATCAAGGACAGATGAAAGGTCATGATTAAAACAGTGACTTTTTTATTTTTTATTTTTGCTCCCTAAATTGTAAGTAACAGTTTGCAACTGTTTTTTTACCAAGATGTCAAAACTGTATTTTATCGTGGGGAAAAGGGGGAGGAAGAAAATTATAAGTTCTTGAAAATGCTGGCAATTTTCCAAATGGTTGTGTTGAAATTTATTTTAATTATTGTACTTGTGTCAGTTCCTAGCAGGGGTAAAAAGGGGGGAAATAATTCAGTACAGTATTACATAGCTATGGATTAAACAATTAATGGTGAACTTCTGTATCCTATTAGTATATTTGAATTCATTATTTCAACAAATTGTTTTGTGAGCCAGTGACTAGTGGATTTAACCATTTATTTTGTAGTCAAAACAGAACAGAAAAATAATTGGCTTGCTGAAGCACATCTTTATGTGTCTGAATCTATCCAAGGAATTAACCTGAGAGTCAAATAATGCAGAATGTCATTAGGAAGTTATTTTGGTTTTCTTATGTACGGTCAAGGACCAAACTGTTTGGGGGGGGGTTTGGCAGCTAAAGTCTGGTGATCTTTGCAACAGCTACCATCCCTAAAAGTGTTGAGGACTTTGGTACAATCAGAATTTCCCTGGAAAATATCTCAGTTGGCATTGTATGTGGTGTTCTTCTCTCAAATATGTGCTAACCACTCACAAGTCAGAAATAACATTTCTTGACTGATCATGACATATAGATAATTGCCAAAGTAAATACTTTTGTGAGCAATTTGTGGGCTCAATTTTGTGTGTTAGATCTATTAACAATGACCAAGTATAAAGACATTCTCAAGAAGTACAACAGGGCAAATTATCTAAGCACATGAAGATGTCACTGCTTCTCTTTGCAGTTCACAGCAGAAGTGTGTTAAGACCCTCATGATACCCTCATGGAATTTGGGCCAGATGTATCTTCATAAATATTATTTATGTTAAATATTTTCTTCTCAAATTAGGCATGAAACCAAGACACTGTCTTTCTCTGTCATTAGGTAACACATTTATCTTGATAAAGAAGGTAAAATGGGTAATATTCTAATCTCAATAGCTTCTGGTCTTCCATTTAGTGTTTTTTCTGCAATGGTATGATTTCCTTTTTGTCTTGAAGAATTCTGTGCTTTTGGTAGCATGTGATAAAATGTGTGTCATCTTCCACCGCCACAAGGGATATGTAGTCGGATACTTACTCCATCATTGATTATATGAGTGGTACAAGTAATACTGGGTGACTTCAGCCATCTTTAAACTACTATTCAATTAATCCAGAAATTTGATAATGCACAGGGCCCATGAATTAGGTAGAGTTGACTAAAGAATGGACAGTGAAGTGAGTAATTTCTGGGCATAGTTTATAATTGCTAAAGACCTCTCAAAGAAAGGTCCTGTGATTGATATATTTGTAGTTTATATGAATTTTTTTTTTTCTATTTTCTGTCATTCTTTTCTGCTGAGCTGTTGAGAGTTTTACACTTAGGTGAAGAGCTTCCCTTTCTTTTTCATAAGAGTAGATGAGCAGAAGGTGATGGTGCCAACTTTCTTGCAAACTTTGAGGTTGGCTAAGAAAATTTACTATTGTTTCTGGTTGTGGTTTGGCTTTTTTCCTTTTTTTTTTTTTTATTTTCTGTAAGTATGCAAATACTTCTTTGGTAGTCTATTTAAATTACAGGCAAGATGCTGAAAGAACCTCCTTAAGTGTCTGTGGTGGTTGGTGGAGCTGACAGTGTTTTCTGCTACACTTCTGCTGCATACTGTTCTCTTACTTTCCGCTTCTGGGTGAGTCACATAAATATCTAGTGCCAAGCTGTAGGACTAAGAATGTAGCAAGAGATAACTATTCTCAAGGTTTCTTCAAAGCATCAAGGGTGTTGATGTTGCATATATGTGTTGCTGTGAGCTGTTTATCGCTGGGTGCGTTGCTGGGAAAGAGGGGTAGAAGCAGAGGTGTTGCCCAGGCTGGTTATGAAGAAAGGTGCTGTCTTGTTTCTTCTCCTACTTCAGTAGCCCAGATTCACTTAAATTAAGATCTTTCTTGGTTTAGCTCTTTTAAACTTGATTTCTTTGTTGACCTCTTTTCCAATGGCAGAATGAAATTAAGGGGATGTGGAAAGGGGGAAGGTTTGGCTGCCAGCTGAGGGGAATATTTCAGGGATCTTAACTTTCCATTTCACATAGATAGTGCAAGCTAAAGGTCCACAAGACAATTGATGTGAAGAAAAACACATGGATATGGTGTTGGGAACATTTGCAGGGTGTGCCTGTATAAAAATATAAACAGTACACCATTTAAAGGGATGAAAAGGAGTTGTAAAAAGTAAATTTTTACATGTACAACCTTTTCCTTCCCTTTTGCTACACGAGAGGAAAAAAAGACGATTTGTTTCAGAACCTTTTCTGGAACTCTGTAAAATGATTTATAGGTGAGGTGTGCTGTATACAAGAGCTTTTACTGGCTGCCCTGCCAATGAATTAGGGCCCTATTCTACACCAGAAAAAAAAAAAAAAAAAAAAGAAAAAAAAGTTAGCACTTTCTTTGCAGCCATTCCAGGCTTCTGTGGTGTGGAAGTCAAATGTAAATTCTGGCTGAACTGGACCCTTATGGAAGTGGTGTTCAAACAGCCTGTGAGGAGAAGAGAAACCATTCAGGCTGTGGGCCTCTGCATGCTTTAGAGTCCTTCCCTCATTGCTATAATTCTCTGAAAGCAAACTAATAAAACTTCCTATTGACTTACACTTGTGTGTGCTTTGAGCAGTTATTTACAGTCTGCCATCAGCAGATTAAAAATCAATTAAAATCCATAGAAACAGCTAAAGTTACATACTCCTCTTTTCTGGTAAAGATTTTTTTGAAAGATTTTACGTTAATACTTGCTGCTTGGTATTGCAGTAGATAATGCTAGATATTATGGTAGATAATGCTGCTTGATATTATGGTAGAAAATAATGAATCAGATTTAGGCAAAGTCTATGCCTCTTTAACTCCACAGATCTGTGCGTTTTTAACTTTACAGAAGCCCTGCTAAGAACCTCTTATCCTCTCTGCCTCTTGCACCCTGTAGACATAAGAGAATTTATGCAATTCATTTAACTGAAATGGAGATGTTGAAAGCCTTTCAATACTATCATGATGGATGCTATTGCAAATATGTAGGGAAACAATAATCTTAATGATAAAATGTAAGTTTAATAATAGTACATTAGAATGGAAAGTGAATTTTAGTACCACTAACACATTAAAATAAAGAAGACTTTGATTTGAATTCCTGATTTTCCATGGAAGCCCCACAGATTAATTTGGTTCCATCCCACAGTTTAGAGGGGGGGCTGCATGGTCTCAGAGGGGCAATACTGGGCAGGGATTACAGAGACCTAGTTCTGCCAGTGACCTGCTCTGGGGGATTTCAAAGTGTGTGGGGTTTGGTTTTCTTCTTGAGTTTCCTCTCCATCTGTTTGCTTCCCATTCTTTGCAAGTCTAATCTGTTTATACCATTAAACTCTTAAACATAGTGCTTCTTTTTCATTTCTTTGTAGGTATATGCTCCAAAGACTAGAACAAGTATCATGACTATTCAGTGGCATAATAATATTATTCATATGTAGACTGGAAGGATGTAATCTACATTTCTAATTACTGTTTTTATTCATCCTTTCTGTTTCATATCTTAGTGCAACTTTTATCTTAAACAAAATTTACAGTAACTAAAGAAGCCATGACTTCAGTGCACTGCAGTGATATTCAGGTATTAACCACAAAAGGCAGTGCTGATTAGCAAGACTGAAAGCCCACTGAAAAATTTGGGGAGTGGAGGGGAAAGGCATAATTAAGGTAACTTGTGCAACCTTAATTTAGTCCTCCTGTGGGTGTGTGTGTTGGTAGACTGCTCTGTTTGATACAGTATAAAGATTCTTTTGATGGGAGACTGCAGAAAGGCCAGAAAGGAGTTGCTTTATTAGAAAGGAGTCTGAATAACACAGAGTAAATAAGGCCAGGCTTTTACAACAAATGCTGAAAATAAATAAAATATGAAATGACTGTTTGTTAAGCAAGCAGGATATATCCTGCGGGTGACATTTTAGATAAAAAAGACTGACATATTTATAGACTAGCATGATACATATGCACAAGACAAGTGAATTAGGATTGCACAGTCAACTTAAATCCCACAGTTCTCTCTTTCAGTGCTTCACTTTGCAACCTGAAGAGTGTTTATGTAAGGGGGGGGGGGGGGCGGAAATGTCACCCTGTCCATCATACTGACTCCTCGTTGTCACTGTGAGAACCTCACATCCAGCTGCAGTGATTTCTGCTCCTTTCTGCCTACAGGAGTGTAGCTATAGGCTGCTGCCCTCTCATCACTCTGGAGAGAGGGAGGATTGTCAGAGTGCTGGGGAAGGAGTGCAATTTTTTTCTTAAGCTGTTTTCCCTGTTTACCCATCTCCACTAGTCAATTCATGGCTTGTCTATACTCTTAATAGTCTTCTTCCCTTACTGCCTTTTTTTGCACTAAATTGGTTCTGGACTCCACATTTTAGTGGATGCTGACAGTCTCTGCTTGTCTTCATCTTGCTCCCTCAGACTATTAGCTCAAGTTTTCTATATTTCCCGTTTGTCCTGTAAGAGCCCCAGTTACCTTCTCACATTATTCATCAACCCTAGCTCTGAAATCCTCCTCTCCTGGTTCTGCGGAATTCTCAGTTTCCTGGTGGTATCCCTCAGCACCTTGTTGCACTGTTGTTTTTAGTAATCTAGTAATTCCCTTGTTTCTCTTTCCCGCCACATTTAGTGGCTCAGAAAGCCACAGTCCCTTCACCTCAGTGTGGGTGCTGACTGCAGGGGTAAGCCCACTTCTCTTGCAGGTCCCTGGGGCTCAGAGATGCTCAGGGCTCTGTGCAAGCACAGTGTGATCAGCCTTGGGCATCAGGAACAGCAGGCATGTGCCTACTGAAGGTGGGATCCTAAAATTAAGTTTTTTCAGCTGAGAATATATTTTGGGTCTTACCGGTATTTGTAAAGGTTCACACATTTTCTGGTATGTTTGCCTAACTCTATCTCCAGGTTTGTATTGTTAGCACTAACAGATTAGTTTGCCTAAAGTTATTATATTAAGATACTGAAGCTCTTCTGCTTTCATTTTCATTACTATGTATACCTCCTAAAAGCTGTCCAAAAAAATATGCCTTTTGAAGCTATACAAAATTACCATTGCTTTCAATAGTGCTACCATTTCGTTCTTGGAACATCATATTGCTTTACTGCTTTCAGGATTGATTAAACTACCTTTTTCTGCTCTAAGCCCTGACTCATAACAATTAGCATTACATATGTGCTAAATTGATTTCTCAGAGATGCTTTTCTGAGAGGGATTTTACTTCCCAAGCATTCTCACCAACTGAGACTACTCATGTGCTGGGGTATTAGATAACAGAGCATCAGACTCTGTCCTTCATTCCAATCCCATTCAGGAAGTAACAGAATCAAACTGATGAAGTTTTTCAGTATTTTACTTGAATTCAAAGACTTGTATTTCCAGATAAAGTTAAGGTTCCTATATTTCTAAGTTATTGTAACATAAAATATTAACTGTCCTCCTAGAGCTATGCACTCTTTCAGATATTTCTCAGCATATCATTTCTCTTTTTTAGATATCTGACCTTTCTGTAATTCTTCTAATTTATGGAATAATGCAATTTATCTTTTCTTTATACATCTCAGGGTGGCTGAGTGGAGGGATGGGAAGGATGCATATATCTCCTTGTTACTTTTTTCTGACTCAGTATTTAGTCATTATTTTCAGTATCATTTAATCTGTGGAAAGTTTCCCTGTATGTCAGGCGCATTTTAAACATGCAGCTGAGATCTATACTACAGTAAGCACTTTTCAGATACGATGCTTAGCAAAGGGCAGAGTTCAACCTACAGCATTTATGGAAGTGAAGCTTTTTCAAATGCTGTTATTTAAAAAAATACCACGTACCTCCTTTCCCTTAGAAGTCTATTTTTTTGTGTTGCCTACCACAGTTTAGGTGAGCATACCTAAGCTGTGGTAGCCTTTGATAACAAGTTATTGTATGTATTAAAAGTTCTTGAAAGAATCCAGTAAGTACTATTAAGCATAGAGATGCAAACTGTTGCTGAGGAAGTTCACGTGGTAGATATCCCTCCATGCTTGTGGATGGTATATTGAGTATTACTTTATGTTCGCCCTTTCTGGCCATCTACTACCCAACACTGTTTGAGCCAGGCTTTGAGCTGACCCAGTAAGTTTGTTATGACACCAGTACAGGTGGATATGTCTAAAATTATCAGCTGGTTGTAAATCAATAATGTGCTTTTGTACTCATCTCTTGTTCTTCTGATGTATTTGTAATAAATACTTCCTCTTTGGTCTGTTGTCCAAATTCTGTGTTTGTGTGTGTATGCATAAGTACAAGAACATGTGAGTGTTTCTATGAATGTCTAATACATTATAAGCCTACGAGGTCCTGTTTCAGGGTGCATACAATACATAGTAGTCCTCCCATAGGTTTCAGTGCATACTGGATCTCAGACTTGTCAGTAATTTTTTTAATGATGTGGCCTCAATGCCAAAGAGTTTATGGAAGAAGCGTAAAGCATACAGCAAGGAACTGTTAAGTATGTTTAAATATAAGTTAGAATACTCTCAAAATGATTCTACATAAGCTCTAATTTTTAAGTTTGTTTCCTGCAGAAGATTGTTATTATTGAGAATGTTGGACCTAAGAGTATTTAGTTTTCTTTAGCAAATATGTTTGAATGTCTAGTTGAATGTAATGGGTTCTGTATGCTAATGGAACGGAAATCACAGGGAAAATAGGTATTCCTTATCCTTCTTCTTTGCTGTCATTACTGAATGATACCATTTATGGTAAGGTTGTATATGAGTATGTATCTTGGGAGAAGGATATGGGATTACTTTTTAACAAAGAAATGGAATTCCTTTTCACAAGGAATTGGAATTGTGACTCTGGACTTGCTAATTTAAATAACTTGCTGCCTAAACAGACTTTTATAAAGCATTAAATGCTATAACGTTTTGCAAATGTTGAACAATTTTTTCTGAAAATATTAATTTCCCATTGGTTTTCTTGCCTCCTTGTTGCTTTTGCTTGAAACTGGGTGATGATCCATCCTTCACTCACCAGAGGTTAGCAATTTCCAGGACTGCTCTAGTGCCTGATTTTAGCAATACTGTTCCCCTCTCTCTATGGCTTTTACCTCTGTTCTCGTGAACAGTAGATGTTCACCAGGTTGACTGATTTAGGATAAGGGAGCCAACTGGTAATAACTTCACGGCAACCTGATATCCTTGGTGATAACTAAACCCTGAGTGTGGTACCCAAGCAGCTGTGCGCTTGGGTCTTCCTGGTAGCTAGCTCTTTCAAACCTGGGAGCTAGCTTTTTCTAAACCCTGAAGACCAGTACAGGCATATGATGAGAGAACAACAGATGATCTTGGATTTTTAGAGAAAATCGGTAACAAATATTTTAACTTCAAAGACTGGTACACATCAGTCTGAGTTGTATTTTCTAGACTATCTGCCCAAAGAAGGGATTGGCCTTTTTTATGAGCACTTTTTTTTTTTTTATTTTTGGGAGGTGGGGTGAGGGGGAAGTGGTGGTGGAGGAGGAAGGGCTTAGAATAAGTTGAAATTCCCTTTTTATAACTACATATTCAACACCTACAAGCTCGAAAAGTTTGATTCTGATCTTGAGCATTAGTGTGTTGGGGAGGCTTTAGGATGGCCACTTTTTGCAGCACTACAGAACAGCCCAAGTTAAAAGGGATCTCAAAAAATCATCTGGTCCAGCCTTTCTCATTAGAGATTTTTAAGCTAACATATTTCTTGGGCTATTCACCACGGCAAGCAGTTTTGCAAATGAAGAAAAATATGCTTTAAAATGGAACACTACAGCTAGTGCTTATCCTTAAGACAAACAGTGCTGTAGGTCATGCTCCATCCCAACAGATTTTAGAAAGTTTGAAATATGAGTGTAATATTGGACATTGGTTATATAGCTCCTATTAACTTGTATTGGCTACTGATTATGCAATTTCTGTGCTGGTCACTTCGATTAGCCTTGATCATTTGAAAAAAAAAAAAAAATCAATTCACTCTCCTGGTTTTAATTTTGGTAATTCAAATTCATGGTATTCTTCATCTGCTTTGTTTGATGTTGTACATAAATCAAGGTTATAGACGAAACCAATTCATGAATGAAAAGTTTCAATTTTCTTTTATTTTTGGCTACAACTACGCAAAGAAATCATCATTTGGGCAACTAATATGCCTAAGTATCCTTCAAAAGGAAGTGTGATATATTAGAGCTGTTCAAACGTCCTCACAAATCATTTTGCCTTACAGCTTTGATCCTGAAATATGTGAAATGATGTCTGATTTATGCCACTGATCCTTCTTTTAGATAGTTAAGTGTTCTTGCTTAATGTTATTAAATAAGTTCAAAGCAGCAAATAGGCCATCCTGGGCTGAGGACATTTGAAAAATAGCATTCTCAGCAGGCTACGTATACAGTATATGTTTCTTTAGTTATTTTCTTAGCTTTTTTGTGTGCAGCAAGCTACTAGAACTTTCTCCGCTCACATCTTTGATTACAATGGCTTTGATTTTGGTTTTGGGTTTATGGGTTTGGGTTTGTTTTTGTTGTTTGGTTGTGGGGTTTTTTATTCCTTTCTTGACAGCTTTCTCCTGGGTTTTGTTTTTGTTGGGGTGTTTTGGGGTGGAGGGATGGATAGAAACAACCTCAGGGCAATATGGGAAAATGGGAAAGATATTAGTCTTCCCTAACTGGGAGACTGGTAACATGTTCTAACAATGGTATAAAACAGGCAGTGTGACCCAGCTGAAGCAGTCTGAAGAGAACTCTGAGAGTGTAAAAAAGTGGGTCAAATTCACACTCTAAGGAGCAGAGTAAGTTGGGCTACTTTTGATGAAAAAGTATCAGTATGTTGAGATTTCTGTTTTAACAGGCAAAAGGAAAGAGAGAGATAAAAAAACCTCTTGATTCTGAAATATTTTTCAGTAGAAATATTCCAAACTTGCATGAGAATACCAAAGTGCAAATCTCTCCAGACATAAGGGTTGCATAGGAATCACATCAGCTCTAAATTTAGTAAACCTTTTAATGGAAATGTCACACAATTCAGACACAAGATTTAGGGATTTCAGTCTATTATGAGCTTTATAACCAATATTATTCTTGTGAAATTTCAGTTGGAAATATTAAATCATCATTTCCAGTCTGGTATGAACATTGTTGGAGCAATGAGAGCCACCTCAGCCACTGGCTGCTGCAGAAGAGCTGTTAGCTAGAAAGAATTTTTTCCCAGTACTGCATCTTCGGCAACACCAGCCCCTAAACATCAGGTTTTCAGATATAAGACTTAAAACAAAGCTTGAACATGGGGCATCATCCCAGTGCCTCTCTAGGTGTGTTGACTTCCTCATCTAGATTTAGGAATTGAACGTTGGCAATGTGATTTTGTCCTCAGTTGCATGCCTACCCAGGTTCTGAATTGGTTTCAGGTCTCTCCTCACTTACATACTCCTGGGGTACAAATGTAAATACATACAATTGCTTTTCTTGAGTCAGTCCTCTTTGAGAGATAATGGTGGTTTTTGTTGTTTCTGAACTCATTGTACATAGAATAGAATCATAGAATAGTTAGGGTTGGAAAGGACCTTAAGATCATCTAGTTCCAACCCCCCTGCCAAGGGC
>JAVHNF010015584.1:10441-21359 GCA_034783455.1 Micropsitta finschii
CATTCCCTATTGCTGAGAGAGATTAAAGGGAGGGGACAAAATTGCTCTGGATTAGAAGGGCTTATCAGAAAAGCCTTGTTAACATACTTCTGGGTTTTTTCATAATTTCTTTTTTTCTTTCAGTTCAGTTACATATGAACAGAGAATTTCAGGAATATTGAAATGGCTTGATTACACCAAATCTGAGAGGTAACAGTAACATCTGTCTGATTTGTGAAACTATAGGTTAGAAAGATTTTAATGCTTAGCAATTGAAATTTCTGTAGGTGTTTGTGAAACACGTAATCTTTCTCAGATAATTTGTTGTACTTAAGCCTGCTCCTCAAGTACAGCTAGTCATTTAAAGGATAAGATTGTAGATACTAAAGATAAAAAAGCTGAACATATATCTGAATGGAATGTATTGTAATTTTTCTTTTATTGTTGTGTCTTTTTCCTTGGTGCATGGCCTAGAGGAAACATGAAACACACGGTGTCTAGTCTAAGTGTATGGGTGAAAGATCTTACATGGAATATATTGCACAAGAAAGGTTACATATCTGAAAGTAATTGCAGTAAATTCGGGATGAAAAGTAGATGTCTACTGATTGTGGTGCTTGACTTTGTGACATGTAACTAAGTGCAATCTTTTATATGATATCTTGTTAAAAAATTCCTAACATATTTGCGGTTATCACATGCTCTCTAGAGCCTCACTGCTTAATCAGGAAGAGATCCTTCAGGCAGTATTTCCACTTAAATCTCAAAGGAACAGCTTGCTTTGCTGTTTGAGATCTTGAATTTTTTCTGAGTGATTTCTGCATACCAATTAAAGATACAGGATACTGTTCCTGAAATCATAATTTCAAATAGTCCAAGCTGATTAATTACAAAACTCAGAGGAAGCTGAACAATTATGTTTGCTGTATGGACTTTTATTAAGGTTTAAAGAAGTTACTTATAATTTGACTTTAAGTTTCGGATTTTTTGTTTGTTTGTTTGTTTTTGTTGTTTTGTTTTATGAACGTTCTTTTATTGCTGTCTCCAAATTCTCATAATATTCCATTCTTATTTATTTCTAACTTGAGGCCTGATTTCTACACTTTGTATATTGAAGAACCAGATTCTTCTGGACATTCATTTGGACCAGTTAGTGGTGGTGTAAGTATTTTTTTGTGTTTTTCTAAATCACACTAAAAATGGTGCTGTACTATGAATTTAAGCAGCTGTAAATCTGCTCCTGTAAATCAACTAGTGAAGAACCAGCCTCTGTGAATGGCTGCAGGGCAGGTAGCACCAGATTTCTCCCACATCACTTCAGTGGTGGTCAGTAGTTTTCTGCAGGAAGTTTAAAGGGACTATATATGAGAGAAGGGCACCATGCCTTCTTGAGTGCTACAGTGGTCTTATAGATAATATGTGTGTAAATATTTTTGAACACTTCTCAATGTTAATAAAATGTTAGTATTCATACTAAAAAAAAATGTATTTAATGTCATAAATCTGATTTCTTGTATAAATGTTTGAACAAATTTGATCTGAATGTGTTAATCTTTTGTTTTAATAAACGTATTGCAAAGCTCAATTTTTCTAAGGTAATGGAAAAAATAATTGAGTCTGTAATCTGCATATTCTGTGGTAAAACAATAGAATTCTGCACATTATTAATGGTGATGGAAAAAAAAAGAAGAAGCAATGTTAAGAACCTGAAAACTGACATAAAAGATGACTTTTCAAACTTTGATGATTACACTTAAGTGAGAACTTGAAATCAGAAACAAAAATTCTAACAGAACTGATTTATCTCACAGGTACTTAAAGCCCTACAGCAAGTAGATCAAGCACTGGGAATGCTAATGGAAGGACTTAAACAAAGAAACCTGCACAAATGTGTAAACCTCATTGTTTTAGCTGATCATGGTAATATATAGAGTTATTTTTTCAATCTAAATTTTACTGAGACATTGTTTTATTCGTCTGTGTAATATGTGTCCTTACTAGTTCTGATATATTTTGTAATTCACTTTATCTTCCTTGCCATATATTGCATATAAAAAATAGCTGTTTCTATATTATCCTTCAGGGATGGAGTCGACCTACTGCACACAGTTAGAATATATGACTAATTACTTTGAACAGATTGATTTCTACATATATGCCGGGCCTTCATCTCGCATTCGAGCAAGAAATGTTCCTAATGACTACTATACTTGTAAGTGTGGATCAATCCTGGGATTGCACAAACAGGAACTAACTAAATAAATAGAGAAAAATGGATAATCAGTAGTAGCTAGCAGATTGAACAGCTTTCTGTTCACTGAACCTGGCTTAAACATCCATGGAAGATTTTTTTAAGTTTTTGTTTGATTGTTTTCAAGAATGACCCCTTCGGATGAAATTGAAGGTTAGAAAATCTTGTTGCAGACTCTGATTTGCATTTTCTTGGCATGTGGAAAGATGAAGTAAAGATCGTTCCATTGTTTTGACCTGGAACTTGAGGTCTTGCATAAGTGCACTGCTCTTCAGAGATTTCTTGTGCAATATTGGCAGACTCAGTCTTTTTCAAGCTGTGACTATTTCTAACCGTGTATACAAAGTTATGGAATCTGAATCTTAGCACATTAGGATCCAAGCCTTGGTTAGACTCTTTAGCTGGTATTACAAAAGAACACAAAATTGAAACCATGTGAGCTGACTGTGACTTGGAATAGATATTGTGTTACCAGACTGGAAAAAAAAAAAATAAAAAAAATCCTCAAAGTTTCTGTATGCAGGAAGAAGGAAAGAGGTAAAACCATGGAAGTGCTCTATTTAGTGAGTTTCTAGAATTCATAAAATATTCTAAAATGCATAATGCTTTCAGATCTCAAATAAAAGCTGGGATCCCATTGTACTTCTTTTTAATCTTTTCTAATAGTATTTATATTTGTAGGCACAATATTTATACAACATGAAGCAGGCTTTCCTTGGTTTAAGTAAAAGTCTAAAACAAGAGCAGAGTAATGAGCAGAAGAGAGAAAATAGATGGGTTTTATGTGTCTTAATCTCAATGTAATTGACTCCTTTCCTCTAATGGTCTTCCTTTTTCTGAAGGAATTTTCCTTCTGTAAAGTGCTCAGATTTGTTTTTTAGATAGCTAATGTCAAAAGGTTAAAATCAGTCTTTGAAATTGTGGAAGGTGAAAATGCTAAGATATATTGAACTTTTCTCTGTGACTGCTGCTGGAAGCACAAGACAAGTGCTCCAGGTCCAGTTCAGTGTAAAAATGGTTATACTTCAAACAGAGTTTATGTGGGAGAAGAAAATTTGGTTCTTATGGTGTGTCAGCCTTAGGTGTAGGCAGTCATCACTGTGGCAGTTTTCTACAGTCTGTCTTGATGTGCCCAAAGTACTCAGTTCGTTTACAGGCTGCCACACTTACAGACAGTTACCCTTGGAAATGTAACAGTCCTACTGATGGAAGATTATGGCTACCGTAATCTTTATAGGCTAATGAAGAAATTCAATTCTACAGATAAAAAACATGATGAAATTTTTCTTGTGATGCTTCAAACTTTCAGCTGTTTGAATGTATGTTAACTCATCTTTTCTTTTTCAACAGTTGACTCAGAAGGAATTGTTAAAAACCTCACAGTGAGTAATTATTTTCATATTTTTCCTCATAGTTCCTCTTAAGAATCTGATCAAAAAGCACAGTTCATGAAAAACTGAGACTACAGTGCCAGTTTAAATAGTGCAGTGTAGTTCTGAAAGCTGTCCAGAGATGGTGCGCAAAGGTTTGCCATGAGGGATCTCTGTTCAGAAGAAAAGTTTCCTGTACTTCGCTTTGAAAGAGAAGAAGTGGATGGCTTCACAGGGAGAAAGCAGGGTATATCTTCATTATAGAACAGAATACAACACAAAGATGCTTTAGATAACAGGCATCTGTAGACTCTGGACCACAAGTACTGCACCCAGACTAGGTTAAAGCAACTTATCCACACAGCAGAAAATGACATTGTAAAGCACATTGCCACAGGATGTTGTAGAGACTGAAAATATAAATAGAATGTGTGATTTTGGACAAATTAATGGAGGATAGGCCTGTAAGGGCTACTAAACAGTATCCATAAGCAACTCTGACTTAAAAAATCCCTGAAGCCTGGAGCAAACAGAGCAGGTACCAGAAAGAAGGTTCATTCAGTATTTGATTTGTTCTTAGACACTTTGTCTCTAAGTATATAAGTAGAATGACTTAGACACTAAGTCTTTACCTAATTATGAAATACTGGAGATCTGATTAGAAATAGAGTATTAGGCAAGATTGCCCTTTTGCAGTATGTCCCTTTTAGGATCTTTTATGACACACCACTTAAGTAATTGCAGTGCTTTTAAGTATGCTGCACTACCATTGGACCCCATACCAATATTTTTGCTTGGAACCCTGCCAGACTGTTTTGATGTAGCACTTCAGGCCAGGTCCAAGCTTGTTTGTGTCTCCCATGTAGACTGTTGCTCCTTGTGGGTATGCTCTGCGACAGCTGAGCTCTGAAGGATGCAAACAAAGGAGGGCAGAAAAAGTGCAAAACAAAGGAACACCAAGCCTATATTTACTGAAATGTGATAAATTTAAACTGCTTGCTCTCTATGTATTGCCATGATTTTCCTTTATTTCCTTCATTGCCAATTTGTTTTCTATTCTGTGACTAGTCTTAATCCAAGCATTAGACAGATGTTCCAATACTTTTAGAATAAATGTTCTCAGCTTGCAAAAGTTCTGGCAGTCCCAGCTGGGTATATTGCAGATAAATCCCCACTAGAGGTCTTCCTTTAACCTGTTGAACTCAGTTGTGCAATATTCCATGTAGATTTTGCTTGCCACTGAAGTCCAAAGGGTAGAGAGCATTCTTTTTTAATGTTCCTGTTTAATTTTTTCTATATTCTGAATAAGTAGGAACACATCCTTTATTCCCCAGTATCCAAAGCAGATGAAGGAGTAGGATATCAATAGCTGGGAATAGCAGAAGTCTTTTCAATGCAACATCCCCTACCCCATTGTATGATATGGAACCTGTCATATGAAAGGAGCAGTATTGTGAGTGGGATAGCACAATCTGCATGTTTTTCACCCCAGTTGAAACTGCAACTGCTAATTGCTACAGAGATGTGACATCTCTGCCTAATAGGAACAACCTGGTATCAGGACACATTCTCTTTCCTTTTTTATTAACAAATCTTAGTGTATTTTTTTCCCTTTCAGTTCTTAGAATGAGGGCTTTGGGCAGTGAAGGATACAAATACAAAATATTTGTATATTAATTGCTAATCAATAGACATAAGATTGTGTTATATATTGATTTTCTCTATTTTTCCCTTTAGTTAGATTATCCTTTGTAGAATGGCTACCTCTCCTGGGCTAGCAAATCCATTGAATCCTTATTTTTCATGTTCCTGAATTCTACTATGCTTCTTTGAAGGCTATCCAGTCATTTTTACTCAAATTTCAGCTGTTAATGTCATTCTGTGCAGGGTATACAATTCTAGTACTTAGAGGTAAAGACGTCAGATCAGACTCCAAGCATGCTATAGTTTGTACTGTCTATGTGGTAAAACAAGTCCACTTCTCTAGCGTACACAGCTTCCCAGCAGCAATTTCCTCAGTATTTTAGATGTTCTGTTTTGTCAGAGTGCTGGATTCCTGACCAGGACCACCACATCTGAAACATTGCCATGATGCTTGCAGTCAGCTGAAATGGCTCCTGATAGCCATATGTAGTTAAAGCTTTGCACTGTGTCATATGGTTGTCATTAGGCTCTCAGTGCTAAACTCGTTCATGGTGTACCTGCTAACACAATAGTTATATTAACACATTAAATGTGAATGTAAAAGATAAGACCTTTAGCTAATAGCTAAGCACTGGACATTTATGTGGCATAAATGTTCAGTCTTGCAGCTAAAACCCTAGACTATGCTTCATTATATATACTTGCTTTTCTTTATTATTAATTGAATAGTAAAGTAATAGAAGATGGCAGAAATAAACTGCCAAGAAACTTTCTTGTAGAGTGTAATCTTACATACTAGATACCAATTATATTAGGATGGACATGTAGACAAAAGAATACTACTAGATGTCCTTCAACCTTAAGTGTACTTTTACCACATTATCTGTGAACTTGCTATACATATTATAGCAATATATTTTCAAGAAGTTCCAAAAAAGCCACTTTTCCTTCCATTGCTTTTCGGGCCAAAAATAAGATCTGCAAGTTATCTGAAAAGCTATCTGTGAATAATATGCTTTGTCACTGAGGTAGTTCTGATAATTTTGAATGGTGGTTTATTTTTGAAACTGAGCAAAACTCATGTCAGTGCTCTTTCCTCTTGCACAGTGCAAAAAATCCCCTCAGCACTTCAAGCCTTATCTGAGTTCTGACTTGCCAAAACGACTCCACTATGCTAACAACATTCGTATTGATAAAGTTAATCTTCTGGTGGATCGACAATGGCTGGCTGTGAGGTATCATAATTTCTGGAACTGTTACCTTATCTTTTTCACTCTGTTCTCATCCTTTTAATTTCCTTCACATATGCCTCATTTCCTGCTTTGCTTTAGATTCATTATGTTTCTGTGTTTGTTGCCTTTAAACTCTTACTATATGCAAAAAGGAAACACGCCTTATACATAAAGCCAAGAATGTATTATTAGCATGATTCAAATCTTAACATTGTAATAAAAGAATTATCATTACTCTGGATCAAATTTTTACAGAAAAAAAGAACGCAAAAGAAAACAAGGAAATTAATATTATTACACAGAAAAAGTCTCAAAAGTAATGCAGTTAATATTGTTGTACAAAGCCTTCCTGGTATCTAGCCTTTTCCTGACTTTACAGTCACCTCTCCACTGCCCTTCTGGATCCTCAGGTTGATGTCTTCAGTCTGGTACATGTGTTGATATGGCCAATAACCAGCATTATGAGTCATTCATCAAGAGGAATATGATATTGATGTTTCTTCTTCTTCTTCATTCTGTGATCTGAATTGGGTCCTTCCCGTATGTATGCTAACACTATAGCTTGCTCATTCTTCACTGGCCTGAGAGTTAACATTGCATCTCAGTTCACTAGATATGGTGCATTCTACATGTATTAGATATTTGTTCTTTATTCTCTTTCTTACCTCTCTAAGTTTGGTTTTACTCAGTTCCAGGTCTGTATTTCCTTAACTGACCATTGGTGGGTTCAGAGCCTTGGGGTATCCATTCTGTACAGAGACTGTATCTTTCACATGCAAAGATAAGCTGATATGATAACAAATCAGGCATAACCAACTTGGCATTACAAAAAATTGCTGTAAGAGCTAAACAATAAAGCAAAATAGCTCTGGGCAAGTCAAGAGCAGTTCAGAAAAGCCTGAGGCTTTGAAAATACAATACAAATCCTGTGGTGTTAGTAGCAGTACCGTGTTTACTGAGCTAGAGTGTTTTAGTAGGTTGGAATTTCCTGATTGGAATGAGCCTGCTTGGAATTTCAAGGCTATTCAAGTAGTAAAAAATGCCTGATTAATATATGACTTGATTATTTTGATGCAACCAAATAATCATCCTGGACATGCAAAAAGAAATACCCTGTGAAATATTTACCCTTTTTTAAACTATGCTCAAATGTTCTTACACCTCTGAAAACACGATGTGTGTGCTTGACAACTGTACATTGAATCAGTATGGGATGACTACCTTTTTATCCTCCCATGTATCTCAGCAACAGATAAATTAAAACAAGTGTTAGTCATTATAAATCAGACTATTCTGACATGTTATTAATTCTATAACCCCTCCCACACATCCATATCCCTTCTTCACTATTTAGAATCCACGATGAAAATGCACTGTCTTGTAGGGCAAAATACCTTGCAGTCTTATTTATGTCGTTCCACAGAGGCTAATAGCAGAGTTCTCACATTTTAAGTTCTATATTAAAATGCAGATATCACAGAATATAACTGAGATATTCTTCCTAAGCAGTTTACACTTGTTCTGAAACCTGAAGCAGGGTGAAGGCCTCAGTTGAAAATAGCCATTTTTTCAATTACTTTTGAAAACATCGTTTCACTGTGCACTCAGTAACTACCTAGGATAATTTATTTCTGTCCGTACCAATTTCTGTTACAGGAGAAAGAGAACTTCATAAAAGTGAACACTGGATAAGCAAAAAGTGCTACAATATAATGCCAGAGTCAGTTCTTCAGACATGATACAGAGTCCATTGAGTCAGGATGACTGTTATTAACTGGTTCTATTTGTGCCATTTTTATGTACACTATGATGGTTTCTCCTTAGGGACAGAAGTTACACATATTGTGATGGGGGTAACCATGGTTATAACAACCAATTTAAAAGTATGGAGGTAAGATTATTTCTATTCAAGTCTTGCACCTTCTTACATAGAAAATTGCGAAGTACTAGATGAACCACCACAATATAGAATATGTGATAGTTTTTTGCAGTGTGCGTTTGTTGATATGGCATTGTTACTGGTTGTTGCAATGAAAACATAAAAAGGTGTGAATTTGAAACATAGCAAACAATAATTTTTGTAAGCATCAAAATATTAAAGACCACCCCAACTCATTATATAGTTTAAAGTATCCTGAGAAATGAATTTCTATTTTATATTTTTCTTCAAATTATATGCAATAGGAAAAAAATTGCCTTCTTTACCAGAACAATCCTGTATTTTAAGTTTTAATGATTGTAAAGAAACAACTTTTTTTTAGTGTCCCTGTTCTGTAAAATGCAAATGAATTGGATTTTAATATGAATTCCTTAAGATAACAACTTTTATTTTATTACAACCTAGGCTATATTCTTAGCATATGGCCCAAGCTTTAAAGAGCAAACTGAAGTGGATGCTTTTGAAAACATCGAGATTTACAACCTTCTGTGTGGTGAGTAGAAGCAATCCAGTACTTTACATGATAAATCAACGGTGTTTTCAAATACAAGTGTTGTAAGAGCTAAAAGAAGAGTAACTGAAAATTGAACGTACTCATTCAGAAGCTAGTTTTTTTTGCACAAAAGACTGAAGCCATGCTCTTTTGCTTTATGTACAGTGCTAAAGGTTAACTGCCCTAAATTGTTATGCTTTGAAGTTTGTTTCTAATTGCACAAGAACTCCTGCCACATGCACTTGCTGTTGAAATGACGCCTGTGGAATAACTGTGGGATAAGAGTCTTGTAGACAGTTACTGCTTTTGCTCATAATTTAAGACGGACCACTGCAGTCCCCACAGTTAGTAATTAGGAAGTATGAGCCTCAGAAAGTACGAATTAAGGCATTACACAAAAATGCAATAATCTAGTATGCTTCACAATGTGATGCATTTACAATCAATCGCGTTTGTATTCTGCATTACATCATCTAATCTCATGAATGTTATGGCAATGTATAAAACTGTATCAACAGTGCTCAAATACATAATTATGAAATCTCAATGCAGTGGAAGATAGCAATGAACCTTCATATCTAGAAAATTGGAAGTTGATGGTGGTAATTACTATAACAGTTCAAATAACAGAATAAGCTATTTCTTCTCTATTTAGAATGAATGTATAGGAACTACATAGAATTGGAAAGAAAATGACTTTTAAAAATGCCATTTAGTCTTAAAATCTGTTTATAAATTTCAAATTTTTCAATAGATTTGCTGCATATAACACCAGCACCAAACAATGGAACACATGGCAGTTTGAATCACCTCTTAAAAACCCCTTTTTACAATCCTTCACATGCAAAAGAAGTCTCATCTCCTTCTTCATGCCCAGTTTCCCATCTGACTCCTATAGATGACCTGGGATGCACATGTATGCATGTAAGTAGGGGCTTCTGGGATCTTTAAATCTTCTTAGTCGAATGTGTTCTCTTTTTATTTGTTTGTTTTTCTATATTATGGATTCATTCTGAATGATTCTCTTATATTTTACAGATATCAAATATTTCAGATTTAAATGAGAGGTTAAATCTCACTACAGAAGAAAGTAAGTAGCAAGAAATGAAAAGGACAGCAGTATTTTTAAATCTATGCCTGGTTTACATTTTATATTATTGGTTTCAGTGGGAATTTTTTGCAATATTGACTGCAATTTAAAGTGAAGTAGGAAAGCCAAATTAGAACAATAACATTTTTTCTATTTTCTTTCTTATTTCTTTAAACAATATTAATTGATACTATTAGTGCAACATTCATGATTCCCATTAAAATCTAGCAAAAAACCCATACAGGTTTCAGTGGTCCTTGGAGAAAGCCTGCGCACTTCCAGGCTGTATGCCGCAACTTGTTCCTCACCTTGTAACCACAACTTTTCCGTTCTCTGATCATAAATTTCCCTAGATATTTCTGTGTGCTTTTTTATGGGGTTTCTGGAAATTTTAGGATATATATTCCATTGACTTTTGTATGTTAAACATACATGAAGACTATTTTCTACATTATTTTATTCCACTTAAGCTGAGAGCTGAAACACATGCCCATGTTTACCTTTCATTTTATTTGTATTTACTAATGTTTTAATATTTTTTTTTCTGCTCTCTTAAATCTTTGTACCATGCAAAATGTTGTAGAAGAATGAATCAATAATTGTTGTTTAAATTCTAGTTAAGGAGGCAAACACGTATCATTTGCCATACGGGAGACCCATAGTTCTTCAGAAGGAAAATGTCTACTGCCTCCTTTCCCATCATCAGTATGTGAGTGGATACAGCTATGATATCTGGATGCCACTGTGGACTGCATACACTGTAAATAAGCCTGTATGTTATCAAATATCTTTACTATTCATAAATATTTAATATAATGGATTGAAAATGTAATTTATCCACTAGGAATCCTGGCTAAGGACTGATGGGTATTATGTGACTAAGGCCACTCTTTTTCTTCCTGAAAAAGACCAGCACTCTT
>JAVHNF010015586.1:6001-21996 GCA_034783455.1 Micropsitta finschii
GTATTTCTGAATTTGGTATAAGAGTGTTTCTGAGCCCTGAGGTATCAGGTAACGGGGGAGAGTTCTGAGCCCTGAGGTTGGGTTTCTGAGCTTGGAGGGATGTGGCTTGAGTTTACAGGTGAGTGGTGGAAGAGGGAGAGATTAACCAAGAGGGAAAAAGGAAGTGTATTTCTGAATTTGGTATAAGAGTGTTTCTGAGCCCTGAGGTATCAGGTAACGGGGGAGAGTTCTGAGCCCTGAGGCTGGGTTTCTGAGCTTGGAGGGATGTGGCTTGAGTTTACAGGTGAGTGGTGGAAGAGGGAGAGATTAACAAAGAGGGAATACTTAAACCAGAGCATGTGGAGTGTAGGTGTTTTAGGGAAGATGGGAGCCGGACAGAGCAGGCAAGTGCTAGGGATGGAATGCAATGGTATGTCTTAGTTGGGAAGCAGGAGCATGAATGGGTGTTTAGTGAGGGATGATTAAGATCAAGAAGAGGCAAAGTAGTAGCCATTCTGTAGATGGAAACAGAAATAGAAGATGGTCCCTAGCTCTTCTCACTTCCCTGCTATGTGCCCATGATCCTGTTTCAGTTTCCCTTTTACCCTCCTAGACCCTCTTTTTTCATACAGATTTAGTTAAGTTTCTGGAATTAAATCAAAGCAATAGGAAGGCATCTACCCAGGATCAGTGCATCCACCCCAGGCACTGTTTCATTTTTAACTGTAGCATTTTTTTCAATGTTTACATTTTCAAATCAATACAGTTAAATGAGTACAAACCCAGAGCTTGTCTCATCCTTTTTATTCTCTTAGCCAATGTCCCAGTTCTTCCACTTTGAAAATATAATCAGCGTATGGTGAGGAGGGGTGGGAGTGTTAGGTAGCTTGCTATTTGTAATCCCACCATTTATTTTGGGCTTTAGCCACAATTCCACACTACTCAAGCTGCTTACAGTCTGGGTTGCTAATTAGGTTGTTAAATATGTATTTACAGGGGACACAACTGGCAGTGAACACTAGAATTAAAGCTGAAGCAAAGCTTTAATTATAGCTCCTTGTTTACTTGTAAGTTTGGGGAGAAAAAAATGCCCAAGACCAGGTGGAGTGACTCAGCAGAAACTTTATGGACATGCTTAATCTGTGTAACAGCTCATGAAAAAGGGAAAAACCAAATGAGTTTGTATGTAGGGACATGTAATCAGGAAGATTTCCCTGTGTTCATGTTTAGTCTGAGTGGGGTACCTCTGCCTCTTTCTCCAGCCACCATCCTCAGCAAGCCTTTGAGCAGTGCTGAGGTGCAAGGTAGCTAAATTGAGATTTATGGAAGACCACTTTTGCCCTCCTTGGGATCTCTTCTTTAGCTGATGCTTTCTATGTGCAAGTGTGGAACTGAAAATGAGTGTTGAAAAAATAAAGGAAGATGCTCTCTCCTCTTGGAGCTGTGGCAGAGAAAACCTTTGTGAAATACAGGAGAATTGTATCTCCATAATAGGTATATGAATAGACTTGCAAGTTAAAACTTTGAGGACTCCTGGGTTTCTGCTGTATTCTAGAGGATGATTTGGGCAGTTCCTGTTACTACAGTATGCAGGCATATCCGAGCTAAATTAAGATTGGGTGAGGTTTATCTACTCCTGCTTCCTTCTCAGGCTGGAGGAGGAGTTGCTTGTGGTATTTATACATCTGCATTTGTATGATTTCACTGATTCTTATGAAGATGCACTGAGGGCAAGCTAGTCAGATGCCTGAAGGAGTTGTACTACATCGATCAATACGAGTTGGGTTTTTTTTTAATACCCAATTGCTAAAGCCAAGATTATTTTGTCAAATTTAATTATTTATTGCTTGTAAATTTCTTTTTGAGCTCTGTGAACTCTCCTGGCCTGAGTGCCTGAGCAAGTGCTTGGTTGCCATAATTCCTGATTCCTAGTGTGTTGGTGAAGACAGAGCAAGGTCTTGAATGGGCAGCACAGAAAGGCAGACTTGGAAGAAATTGGAGCACAGCAGTGATACATGTATCGCAGCCCTTCCCATGCTCTGCTGAAGGCAGAGATTTCTGCTCCTGTTAATGGCAGCTTTTTGCCACTGTATCATCTCTTAGAAGTGAATCAGTAGTCTGCTGTGAAAGCAGTGCAAGAATCTTTGTGACCAGGTTTCTTGTAAGAAAAGGTGCAAAGCTTTTGCCTTACCAGTGGTAGTGTTGCTTGCAGATCATGGACATCTAGCCTTAGGATTAGTCTAGCAGAGTCCTTCGTGCTTTGCTTTATGCTATTAAAAGAATGCTTTGCACCTCCAGGGGAGAGCATCTAATCCAATCCTGGGAAGCATTTTCCTTCATAAATACTGTCACTTTAGCTGTGTTCTGGATTCATTGTCAGCTCTTTGTTAATCTTCCCTGACATCTTTGTAGAATTCACTTTTTCTGTGGAAAATGAGCTCAGCATCAAGAGCCTTTCTAGTAAGATGCTGGCAGTGTGAAGCACATGGCTTCTCCTCAGTATTTTAAAAGATGCTGAGAAAGAGAGAGCAAGTGTAGGTCCTGGAGACGGTGGTATTGTTCTTGGTACTGTTGTGGTGCCTGTTCCTGTGCACTTTTAGAAGTTTGTGGTGTGGTGTGAACAGTGGACTTCAAGGCTGATGAAGTGGTTCAGCCTTTTTGGTCCAGATCACCAGATCTCTCTCTCTTGACAAGCGATTTTCTAAGTAGTTTCTTCTTTGCAAGAGGAAGAGAGCTGTCTTTATGCATTGCTTGGTTCCAGTATTTAGGTTGTAAAGACTAGGGCGAATACCAGTTTACAGTCTGGAATAGTTTTGTAAACTGTGCTTTAGATCCCAGGATACCAACAGAAAGGTTGTAGGCTTGAGAAGGGCTTTGCCATCTCATTGTAACCAACAAGCTGTGTTCCTCACCCCTGGTTCTGCATTTCCCTGCTTTCGCTAGGTTGTGGTAACAGCAAGGGGTGCGGGAGACAATAAGCAGCTGAGGAACATAGGAAGCTTCTGAGATGAGTATAGGGTACAAAAGTGTACAGAAGTCCTAGCAAGAAGCAGAGCTGAGCTGTAGAAGGTGAGGAAGCTGGATGGAGGCCTGCTTTATGAGGAAATTAAGCACACAAGGGGAGCGAGTGGTTTGAATATAGCAGGTGGGCATGTTCTCATACGTATCTCATTTGAAGCCTGTTTTTTTCTGCCCTGTACAGGATTTAGCATTGCTGTTTGCTGAGCTTCTCATAGTTATGAATAGATTTAAAATCTGGTGCTGTGGCTTTTGTAAGCCACATATATCTGTGAAATGTGGTCGAATTTGGCCAAGTTGTAAGCTTGGAAAGTACCTGTTAAGTGTGTTCTTCAATGTGTTATGGTTTGGCAGTTGAAATATGCAAAAATTGTATCCTCCTTGACATTTCTTGAGGCTTGTATAACTCCAGGCACTGACCAGACTATCTCTGCAGAAGAGAGAAATATATTCTAAACTCTCTCAGCTTCTGTATGAGCCTGAACAACATGTATACTCTCTCTGCAGCAATAAGCATCATCTAGGCTAGTGCTGAAGGGCCAAGCATGCCTTTCCCTCAGTCACAAGTGCTCCTCCTTCTGCCTCAGAACGGAGTCTTTTGTGCCCAGTGTTGACAGTAACCTCCCCCTCCAGTGGGCATAAAGGCAAGGTGGGAGAAGACACTGCTTGGTTCAGATGTAGTAGGGACAAGACTGAGATAACCCTGGAGCTGATTGAGTCCAGAAGTCTGGAAACTGGGTAGAGCAGAGATGGGAATCAGAAGGGAGGAGGGAGAAAAGAGCCTACAAAGTAGGGAATGGAGCAGAGGATGTGATGGGGAGCCTATTTGCAAGGGGGGAACAACACAAAGATAGGCTAGAAAGGGCCAAGGGTGATTGAAGAGAGAACCAGATCTGCTAAGGGCTGGAAAGTGAGGAGATATGTAGAATTAGCAAAACAGATGGAGGCAAGAGTATGTGATATGGACAAACAAATAGAAGAGTGAGGCAGAGGAGACATGTTAGGTAATTAAGGGAATGAAATAGGCAAGAGCTACTGCAGTAGAGGATGAAGAGAGTGGCACATGTGGGTAAAGAGTTTGGGCCTGGGTTTCAGTGCAGGAGGGAGAAGGGATTGCAACAGGCTGGAAGGCTAAGGCAAAGGGGGAATTAAGTTTGAAGTATCAAGCAGAAAGTTTGACCACATTCCCTCCAAAGCCTAGAAATATTAAACCCAAATTTTGCCATGTTTCTGACGTCAGCACACAAATGTGACCTCCTCTGGCAAAGAACCTCATCCCCCTCTTTAAGGCTAGCAAAAGGTGACAAACTCCCATTGCTATTATTTATCATCCTAGCTGCAGTGGCAGAGGTCTGTGCAGTGGATCTTAAGATTGCTGATGACCAACGTGGGTGTCAGTACGATGCCACATGTTGGAATTTCTGTTTGCTTTTTTTAACAAGTAGTTCCGTGAGCAGCGGAACTAATGAAGCCTGGTTTCCAGCGGCTCTCTCCTGTGTGGATTCTCTGATGTCTAATCAAGGGTGAGCTTACTAGCCTTTCCCTCAGCAAGGGGCTCCAAGAGGGTCTCTCTTCTTTCCTCAGCTGTATGTTTTTATGAGACTTGTGGTGACTCTAAGATCCTTACCCCTTTCCCAGATTTGGTTGAAATTGGCTTTAAGGAGCACAGGTGCACATGCACATCCATATACACACATGCAGTTTGTACACATATGCTTTTCTTTGTATATGAATGCTGTGCTTGGAGGTTAGAAAATGTCAGAATTAAGACTGACCACATGCCTCAGAGTACAATGAGGTAAAAGCTTGTGTTACGGTAAGTTCTCTCCCTTCTGCTGGGATGTTGTAGCTGTGTGCGTGCACGCACTCTCAGTTCATCATAGTGCCAAGCAGAAGGGATTAACAGCAAAGGTTCTGCAGTTGTGAGTTTTAATTTTAGCACATGTCAATGGAATGAGTGTGTGCGATGGAATGAGGGAGACCATTACAGTTTCAACCGGGAGGGAGAACTTCAAAACTCTTGTCACACATCCCATCACACCTTCATTTGGCCCTATTGAGTCAAGGTACTTGATACCATCCTTGATGGTGTGATCATAGTTGGTGTGCACATGAAGGCCTGTCAGTCCTGCGTATTTACTCAGAGAACCTGAAATGAGTGGTTTATTTAAAAAATAAAAACCAACACAAACCATTACCATGGGATTGCAGAATTGAGGAGGATGATTTTGGGGAGGGCATTACTGGACTGCTTGTCTGAAGAACTGTAGATTCCGCTTGCCTCTGCTGCAGATGTGCTGTGGTATCCTACAGCCATGTGGTTCAGGCCTGTAGGTAATCTTGCCTTGAAGTGTGTGCAAATATGAGTTAGGTCTAGTCTTCAGTGGATTTGCATTTGCCACAGGCTAAAAATGACCACAGTTATCCTGAAATAATTAACATTTGGTGTTCCCAAAACTCTTAATCTCTCAAATATTGTTGAACAGTTATCTGTTACATCAGACCCCATTTTGTTTTGCAGAAGCATTGCATCTCATAGCTGTAGCATAGAAATCTATAGCAGCTGTGATTTGAATGTATATGATATGAATTTTACTTTAAAGGAAAGGAAGTGGTCAGAGGTATCAGTTTGGCCACTTGGAATTAGCGGGTATGTCTGTGTTTCATTCCTGCCTTTTATCAATCCCAGGGACATTGTGGGGGTAGATGAGTGCTAATAGAGCACTGATATTTCTGTGGTGGGTACAACAGATAAGTGATTCTGCTTCATGAGGTTGGAATTGCATGTGGTCGGCAAGGCTTGAGGCTGTACACAGTGGAGATTAAGGAACCTGAATGCTTGCTTGTTAAATATCTGTGCAACACAGTAAGGATGCAGTTCTGTGGAAACAGTCAATAAGGCTGTATTAGAATGCATCTGCATTGCGGAGCTGAATTATGGTGCCATAGATGACCTTAATTCTGGTGTTTCCAAATTTGCTAGTGCTTTCTCATGGGCCTTTTGTATTCTTTTAGGTTGAGCTTTTGCATGTTATCACTCTACTCGGAAACACCGTATTGTGTTTTATTGTTTCATTGCTCTTTTATGCTAATGGTGACTGATTTCTAAAATTGGCAGACAAGGGTTTAGGCTTGATGTTGTTCAATGATTTGGAGGTCAACAGAAAAGTCATGGCTGATAATTTACAGATGGAAGCAGCGCTGGTGGATAGCTTTAAAAAAATGTGGAAGCTTTATGTGGTTCCTAAACTGGAACTATTCAAGCAAAATGTATTTTGATACAGCCCAACAGAAGACTCAGCCTTTTGGATAATACTTTGTGACTTCTCCAGCAGTCAGGGATGGAGGCCTAGGTGTTTGGACACAGTGCAGTGTCAGACAGAAGTGGCCTGTTGAACTCAATTGAATGTCTTTGATATAAGGAATATGGGGAAACAGTATCCTGGAAAGCAATGACTGTGAAAGACTTTTAGGAATGAGGTGACATCATGTGAGCTCCCAGAGCAAGACTGTGACAGAAGAGGGTAAATGCATCTGTTAAAAGCATAGATGGAGTCATTAAAAGAAGACAGGCAACTTGTGAGGTATGCTGAAATACCGTAACATTCTGGGTCTGGTATTTTTAAGATCATTTGAACAAAGGGACAAAATGCAGGAATGCTCAAATCTGAGAATGGGAAAAGTGCTGTATGGCGAGAGCATTTAAAAACACTTGCTGCCTTGCCAGGAGAGTATGCTTTTCTGTAGCCTTAGCAAGCTGCCAAGCAACTGAAGGACTCTGGAAGCAAGTTGACTAAGATCTCTGAGCGCAGCTGATAGATTTGACAGTATACATGCCATTAGTGTAAAATGGTAAAAGGAAGCACATGTTAACTTCTGAATAGGAGTTGATGCTGAGTGGAGAAGTGTGGAAGCAGAGGTACAATTCATGTGCTTGCATTTGGCATCTTTGTGCTCACTGACTTTATTTAGGTCTTCCCAAATTTTTCTAGCTGTGTGTAGCTCTGTCTTCTCTACCCCTGCCTCTTTGAAAATACTAGCAAGAAAATGTTTAACTTAAGCTTTAAGTGAAGTAAATCAGGGAGGGAGCGTGAGGGTTAAAATAGCATTTGTCATGAACCGTGCATCCATTATTATGCTCTGCTTGCATCAGTTACTTCATTAATTCTGCACTGCAAAGGTAGTACATTTCTTTCCTTGCTAAATAAACTGCTGAGTTCTACAGCCTAAACTTACTCTTATCACCTAGTTTAAATTCAGACCTTCCTGATTTGTTGGTTTGTTTTTTTTTTAACTTGTGAGTTAAAAAAATACAAATACAAAGTTGTATTTATAGCCCAAAAGAAGGAGCTCAATTAACTTCTAAGACTAATCTCAGTAGATACGAGGAATTTGAATTCTCAAAGCCATGTAAAAGCCTATATAGTTTTCAAGACTATGATACTGATTCATTAAGCACTTGATTGAAGAATGCTGTTAATCCACTTTGGGCAAATTTTACTACGAGCTGGTATTTCAGATGATATTTTATCTCATAACAGCATCTGATGAATGAAGCGGAACGTTCCATGAAAAGTGGAAAAAAATATGGCACTGTGGGCCACAGAATTGTAGTCTAGTTGCTATAATCATCATTTTGTTTATGAGTCATCGTGATGACTTTCATATGGAGCAGAATTAGAACTGTACATCCACCTTTTACTGGCATTTCATGATTTTTTTTGAGCGTGTTTCTGTCTAACATGAACATTCTCTGAATTATCTGACTTTATTTCCCAGAAGATTCCCTATAAAAAGGAAGGATTATCAACATTGGAAGGGGTTACTTTTGATCTCTGGCATATAGATGGGTACTAAATTAACTATTTATATGAACTCCTGTGTTATTAAGACTGTGTTCTCCTAGGCTGTCTGAATTTGCAGAGCCATAACTAGCAGGTGTAGGGATGTTGTATCCCACTGTCGACAGGAATGCTGCGGTCATTTCTGTTACTTGCTCTCAGAAAGAATACAGTGAAAGTAGTGGTAGTTCAGAGGCACAGTGGGGAGAAAAGATTAAAAATGGATATTAAACAGAGGGGGAAAAATCAATTATTTCATATAGCGTTTTGCTCATGCTTAGCAAAGAGTACTCCCAACTTCTCCTCTTCCCAGCCAGGAGGATTTCACTGAAGTAGAATAGCGAAACGCTGCTTAGTGTCAGCTGCAGTGTTCTCATTATTCATATGGATTTAACATTTTTTGAATCCATATTTGCCCACTAGAGGGCTGATTGCATCTTCCCCTTTAATATTTGATGTTGTCTGAGGCAGAATGTGAAGCCCTTAATTAAATGGATCATTTGTTCCCTTGAAAACGCCTGATGCCACACAATACGAAACTCTGAAATGCAGCTTTCTGCTGTATTCCAGGGCTTTTTTTTAAGTTATAAGGCTCATGAATTTGTTAATGCTACATAACGGTTCTTGCCCTCTCAGGGCTGATGCTAATTAGATGATTGGAAAATGAGTCCTTGCAAGATTTTCTTGTTAAATGTTGTTTGAAAAACAGTACTAGAATGTCGATAGCAGCTGAATTCAGCCAAGAGGAGTTCAGGTTTGGGGAGCTGGGGGCGGGCATTTTTGCTAACAGGCAGATTTATCTTCCTTTTTTGTGCAAGTGCAGGAGAGGTTTTGAACTACCTTCTTTATCCTTTTATTCTGAAAATGGAAAAGGACATTCAGTCTATTTCTCTTCATTAATTTTGGGGAGTTTCTGACCTGAAGGCAGATACCTGACAAAGCAAATAAGTAAAGGAAGGGATGTACAAGAAGTTACGGACCATAAAGTAGATGGCTTTATGGCACTACAGGTTTCATGTATTGGGACTACTTAGACTTGATGACATAGTAAAGTTCATGAATTTTTCAGACCAGAATAGACTTTAAAATATAGTCATGTGTACAGCACAGAAGAGATAAGTGCCCAGCGTTGTATTTAAACTACAGCAAAACATTCAGAAAGGTATTTCTCTCAGAAAGGTCATTGGATTTTCAAACTACTGATTGTAGGGTCCAAGTGATTAAGACCATACTATAGCCTCTGAGCATTGTTCCGAAGATGCATTATTTTCATGGTTGGAAAGATCCTGTTTCCTCTTGGATTTTTTAGCTTCTAGTGTCAGTTACTGTTTCTCATTATATCTTTCTTGGCTCATAAAACAAGCCCTTAGTAATTGATATTTTTCTCCCTACATAGATTTATATGGGTATTGACCGCGATACCTTTCAAGCTTTTCTCCAAACCCAGATAGGCTGGGCTCCCTGAATCTTCACTGTGAAGTCGATTTTCCACATGCCAGCATTCTTAAAGTTTGTTGCATTTGTCTGAGTTTTTCAATACTTGTGGACTTACCTGGACTTCAGAATTACATACATTGTTGCAAGAATAGCCACACTAGTCCTGTTTACAGCAAAGATCCCTGCCATTCCCCTTCAGTTTGGTATGGTTAGCCATGTTAGCAAAGTTTCCCACTCGGAGCTTGTTCTCAGTTGAATGATTCCTTATCAGAGGACTGATATTGTGGAACATAGTTCAACTGAGAGTAATTGAAGTAAGAATCTGCTGAGGAGCTTGATAAAAGGCATGGATGGGGTTATGCCATAATTGCTTGCATTAGCAGGGAACTGGACTTGGGCACTCAGATGTGTTTTTCAGTTCAGTATTCACCTCAAAGTTCTATCTAATGTTGCTGCTTTCAAGGATACAATCCTCACCCTGTAAGTATGACTTGATAACTGCAAAATGCGTATGCGGTATTCAGTTCTAGCTTTAAACATGTCAGAAAGTCTGGAACAAACTGCACAAGTGTTTAAAGATAGCTCCTTATGATTCTGGTGTTCCTTTTTACTGCTTGCATCTCACATAGACCTAAACAGCCAAATTGCTGCTTCTTGTTGATTCCAGAAGGGATCGTTGTGTGTGTGAGGTGGGATCTAAGTAAGGATGCATTTAGCTTGCATGTTCTGTTAGGGTTTGCAATTGAAAGTGGATTAAGAGAAAGATGAAGGTAGGAAACATGAGAACAACTCTTTAGAGATGATAATGAATGTAAAAGAACAGTGGTGGATGGGAAGAAAGTGTTATGGCAAGTGTGTGGTAGAGTGCTTGCTAGGAAGGCATGGCTTCCACCTAAATGGCTTAAAATCAAGCTGTGGCTCAGAAGGGCCTGTAGAAGTTAAAGAAGGTGCTGGATAAATACTGCCTACATTACACATGCTAATCAGACTACACACTTCCCAAAGCTTCTGGCTCCAGTGTAAATAGTCACAACAGCAGATGTAATGAAGTATTTTCCTGGGAGGAGACGGATATGGGGAAGAGCAGGATAATTCTCTGTGGCTTGTAATACCTGCAGAGACTTCTGTCATTGAGCAGTTTTGTAAACACTTGAAAGCCCGAGGAAATTCCCAGACAAAAATTGAAGTCGACCTGCTATGAAGGTTGAATTCATGTTAGCCATACTCTCGGTTGTTGCCCTGGAAGTTCTAAGTGCAGGTTCAGTTTTGTCTTGTTTAATTGAAAAGTCTGCAAATGATAAAACTAAGTTCAGAGAAACCTTTAACTCTGCCCATTGGTTGGCACACATATGGGTAGTGGGGAGGAAGGGGATAAGAAAAAGTCCAGTAACTTGGCTACTGCTGCTATCTCTTTGTTATATTATCAACCACAAAAGCTTTTACTATCTTGAATTGTAAAACAGTGCAAGCTTCTCTTAACAGCGTGGTGTAATGATGAACAGTTTTTAACAGCAGCATCCATAGCAGATAGATGCCAACTGCTTCTTCCTGTTCAGAGTCTGTGTGTTACCAAATACACTTCTGATCATTATGGGAACAGATGGATCTAAACTCCTAGACAAAACATTTTACATCATATCAGTAAGGTTGAAATTATGAAAGCCCATTAGACCAGTGAAATACCACATTTGATATCCATGGTATCTTTGTGAGACCCAGTAGGAAAGCAGCACTGTTGTTAGTGTCAGCATTTTGTGTTCTAAATATTCACGTGTCTTCTCCACAAATGGGAGCAGAGTTAAGTGGATTTGGTCAAAACTGCTTTTGCAGACTTTGCAGTACATGGAGTTAATTTTTATGATGAAAATGAACCTTAACCTGGGATTTCCAGGCTTTCCAACCCTTTTTTGAATGAAATAAATAATAGATGAACAAAAAGTGATTTTTGTCTGGGAATTATTATTCTGTCCCCTTCAGACTGCTGTTGGAAAATTTCCAAAGTGCTGCCCTGTCTCCCTTGTAGGTCTAATAAATTAACCTATTTGATTCTTCTAAGACCTTTACTTGTCTGGCTGCAAGGTATTGTTTGGTTTCTTCTGCCAGTTCCTAGCTTAAGTTTGTCCCCTTGGGACTGGAGTACTTGCAGCCAAGCACAGTGTCCCAGGTGAAACCTCCCCAGGGCCACATAGCCAGAAAACATCCCTTCACTCAGTGTGGAAGACCCCATCCAGTTAGGGTTGATAGATTGTGGGGCTTGTCCCCATGTGACACTGTCTTTTCCCCTCGCCCCGGTCCCAGGTGCCGGATGTGTTCGCTGACCTTCTACTCCAAGTCGGAGATGCAGATCCACTCCAAGTCCCACACGGAGACAAAGCCACACAAGTGTCCTCACTGCTCCAAGAGCTTCGCCAACAGCTCCTACCTGGCCCAGCACATTCGCATCCACTCAGGGGCCAAGCCCTACACGTGCAGCTACTGCCAGAAGGCCTTCCGCCAGCTCTCCCACCTGCAGCAGCACACACGGTAAGGGCCAGAGGAGGCTGGGGGCCCTCCACACTGCATGTTGCCGTCATCCCAGCATGCTGTGAGCACCCTCAGTGGGCGACTGCCTGGGGAGACCAAGCTTGTTTTCCACAGGCTGGCCAGGTCTCGTACACAACAAACAGGCAGTAGTGGCATCCAGTATGTGAGACTCGTCACTTGCTGTGAGGGGCTGGGTATGCACAGAGGTTAACACTGCTCACCCTAAGGGGCATCTGCAATGGAGTGATGCTATCTGATGGAGGGTAGGGCTGGTTGTGTTAAAGTGAGAGTGGGTGTAAGAGGACTGTTCCCTGTCACCCCAGCGTAGTTCAGCCAAACGTCTCAGTCCAGGCTTGCAGCCCCCCTGCTATTACAGCTGTAGGCTTCCCACACACAGGTCTGCCAATGCCCCTCAGTCCAAACTCTATAGTTCCTCTCTCTGGATCCTCCCCCGGTGCAGACAGACCATGGTCTCTTGAATCCAAGAGGAGCACGGTTTGAAACCAAGCAAGCTCATGCCGTGTTTGGAGTTCCTCCGTGTAGCAGATAGAGTGGTGCTGTCCCACCCCCTTTATGCCCTCATTCCATCAGCACTAGCCAGATGGCGGTCATGTCCAACTGCTGCTGCTCCTCCTCCTCTTCGGCAGGATCCACTCCAAGCTCCACACAGCGATTGTCAAGCCGCACAAGTGTCCTCACTGCTCCAAGAGCTTCGCCAACACATCCTACCTGGCCCAGCACCTCCGCATCCACTCGGGGGCCAAGCCCTACACCTGCCGCTACTGCCAGAAGGCCTTCCGCCAGCTCTCCCACCTGCAGCAGCACACACGGTAAGGGCCAGAGGAGGCTGGGGGCCTGGCCCTGGCCCCCCCGCGCTGCCGGCATGCACCAGTGGAGCACGCGCGCCAAGCATGCGGGGGGCGGGCGGGGAACGCGGCCGGCTGCGCCCTCGCAAGGAGGTGACCCCCCCAGAGTGGACGGAGTGGAGGCTGCGCAGGAGGCACTGACCACGTCAGGGCGGAGGTGGGCACATGCTGGCCCTGGGGATCCTTGGTCTTGCACCGCGGGGGGCACAGAGAGAGAGAGCCATAGAAAAGAGAGGCATTGGCCATAGGGCATCCCAGCCTGGCACCACGGGGGTTGGACTGAGTGTGTGGAAGCTTCTCCTGGCATTGCAGAGGGACAGGGACAAATGAACGCTGTAGGTGATCTCAGCTTGATAATGTAAAGGGAAAAGCATTGGAGTGTCTGTTCCTGAGGAGCAGAGCTGCTTTCTTGGCCTTGCAGAAGCAAGAGAACAGACTCTTCTTGGCCATAGGGGCCTCCTGAGCTTGGAGCAGGGAGCCTGCACCTCCAGACCCTTTCCCAACCTATTTTCAGGTGGCACATAATGCCAAGCTGGCCAGGCATTCATAAGCTTCTGCTCCTCAGTCCTAGTCACTGTCTGAAATCTGATTGACTGCCTGTCAGAGAAGACAACTTCTAGCTGGACACAGGAGCTGGGCAGAGTGCTCTTTGTCCAGATAGAACAACATCTAGAGGCAACATGATCCCCTTCCCTGCTTTCCTGAGTGATTCTGAGATTTGATCATAGCAGCAGGCCCTGGTAGTCTGCCCTACCTGCCCGCTCACTGCCTCCCTTTTGTGCTCTTCCTTCTCAATAGTATCCACACAGGGGACCGGCCCTACAAATGCGCTCACCCTGGGTGTGAAAAGGCTTTCACCCAGCTTTCCAACCTGCAGGTAAGGGGCTGGGCTTGTCCTGCTCACCAGTGAGGGTGGCAAGGATAGTTGTCAATTGGTAGGGGAGGCTACTTGCCTGGATGGAGAAATGGGGGCAGTTGGGAGGAGTGTAAGAATACAGAAAAGCTGTTGAAGCCCTATGCAAGGAAGAGATTCCTGGCTTTTGTAGCACTAGTGACCCAAAGAAGTCACATCCTGTAAAATTGTAAACTTGACTTGAAGGCAATGAGACCTTGGTAAAGTTCCTCCCATCTGTTGTGCAGAGTTTTCTAATTTAGCTGGGGCAAGACTTTTGCTAAACATCATTCTGAATAAAATCTGGGTATCTTACTGGGTTTTCTGTTTGTTTTACAATGAAATGGAAGACATTCAGGAATTTAGGGAAGCAGAGGTGGTGTGTCTTGTTGCAGTATCCTGGAGTAGGGGAACTGTAGCATGTGCCAAATGGCAAAGAGCTGTAAACTGTGAGCAATTAAAGCAGATCCTGCCCTAAAGAGCAGTGACAGATGCTGGGAGCAAATGTGTAGTGAGGCAGAAGAGAGAAAAGGAACAGGCTGAGAAAGTTGTGGGGGGACAACTGAAAGAGAAGATGGGGGCTGTGGGGAGTTGGGAGACTGTTCTTCAAATGCGTAATATGCCTGAGAAAAAAGGGCATCTGTGGGGAAGATGTGGTGGGCTGGAGGGAGAAGCTCTGTCCCCTGCAGTAGGAGCCAGGCAGGAGACCTAGGGAGCTTGAGGCCTGGCTGGAAGAGGGTACTGGAAGTAAAGCCTTCTTCAGTACTAATACTTGCTCCCTCCCCTGTGCTTGCTTTCTCTTTCTTCCACCCTGCTGCTGCTCCCCAGTCCCACAGACGGCAGCACAACAAAGACAAACCTTTCAAGTGCCACAACTGCCACCGTGCATACACGGATGCTGCCTCATTGGAGGTACACCTGGCTACGCATACGGTGAAACACGCCAAGGTCTACACCTGCTCCATCTGCAGCCGGGCCTACACCTCGGTGAGTGTTTGCTGCTCTGGGGAGTAGCAGGAGTGAACAAACTTCCCAGGGAATAGTGCCTCCAGATCCAATGGGAACAGCTGCCTGGGCTGTCGTGTGCCTTCCCATTGGGTTTGGCTTTGGTGAACACCCTCCCCTCCTGTGACCGCCATTCTTCCCGTTGCAGGAGACTTACCTGATGAAGCACATGCGGAAACACAACATCCCTGACCCACAGCAGCAGGTGGTTCAGGCGCAAGCCCAAGCCTCTCAGCAGCAGCAGCACTTCCAGCCGCAGGGTGGAGGGGCAGCAGGGGGGCCTTCTGGAGACACTAACCAACCCAACCCTCCCCCCCAGTGCTCCTTTGACCTGACTCCTTACAAGACTTCAGAGCATCACAAGGACATCTGCCTCACTGTCAGCACCAGCGCCATCCAAGTGGAGCACCTCTCCAGCTCCTAGAGACCTCAACCCAGGGAGCAGAAAGCCTCTTGTGCATAGCCTGCGCCCAGGGGCACTGCTTGTGCAGCGGCCCTCCTCGTGCAACAGTCTCCGGCCTCTCCTCCTGCAACAGCCGTTTCTGGCCGTGTAACCCTGTTCATGGCACCCCCTTGAACAACAGCCTGTCTCAAGGGGGTGCTCCTTCTGTGCAACAGCCTGCCTGGTAGGAGGATGCTTCCTTGTGCAAGAGCCCCTTTCCTGTGCTGGGATCACTTCCTCATGCAAAAGCCCCTCCTTTCAAACCCAAAGAAAGGCCCCTGTTTTGCCTTCTCTCTCACTGTAGGATGTGTATGAAGGGGGGGTGCCTGTTGAGACATGCATGGTGAAGGGGATGGAGAGAGGGTCCTTGTATGTACAGGGGCTCGGACACAAGTTTTCAGCAGGCCACAGAAGAATGTGGAAGGGTTCATAGCTGGATGGCGTTCTTTGAGGATTTCCTTGAGTGTCTGAGAGAGAAATATCCATTCCTGTCCCTTCTGCTTGTGAAAGGGAGGAGGGGTTGCTCGTCCTGCCCCAAGGACTGGATGGGAGAAACCTTCTCCCCAGAGGAAGGTGAGACCAGTGTGGGGGGAGAGGTGAGGCATGATCTCTGGGCTGGACCGTGCCTACGCTGCCCGAGGGCTGTGGAGTATTGCACTCTTTCTCCTCCCGTGGTGGAGAGCAATAGAGAGGAGTCTGTCTGAACTGGCTGCTGCCTCTCTCCCAGCTGTCCGAGCAGCATGATGGCCAAGGCCCTCCAGGAATGTTTATTCCTGCTCATTGTTCTTCCTGCCCATTGTGGATGATGTCCTAGCAACTTGTACTCCTCCTCCTCTCCCTCCTGCCTGCTTCCCCATACCCCCCCTCAGAAAAGCCTGCAGGCCCTGCTGGGGATCTCAGCTCCCGTACAGGGATTTTGCTCCAGGGTTTGCTGGTGCTGGAAGGCAGAGGCGTGCTGGAAAGGCTTTGGGCATCGTGGCTGTTTGGGCCAG
>JAVHNF010015590.1:16907-27193 GCA_034783455.1 Micropsitta finschii
TCAAGGCCAGGTTGGACACAGGGGCTTGGAGCAAGCTGCTCCAGTGGAAGGGGTCCCTGCCCGTGGCAGGGGATGGAGCTGGAGGAGCTTTAAGGTCCCTTCTAACACAAGCCAGTCTGGGATTCTGTGATTTCCTGTTTTTCATAAAGCACAGGAGTTCTGTGTCTTGTCAAATCTCAGACCCTTGGGAACAGTGAGGTGCTGTGCCTCAGTGCTCTCCAGCAGTCTGTTAATAAGGAACTTTGTCCAAGCACTTCATTTTTCCAATTAAAAAGTTAATCTAAATGGTGAGTTATTGCATATGAAATATTTAACACTGAGGTTTTTGATGATCACTTTTAAGCAGTAAGGGAAAAGGGTTAATTTACAACACCATGCATCGTTGTTACCGGGACCTGAAAAGCAAATGCTTTAGTATTCCAAACACTATTAATACCAAAGTCTTCCACTTTCCTGAGTTGATGTACATCTTTGAGATTTGTGTTGTGTGGGGCTTGCAGGGAAAGGAGCACAACATCCTCTTTCAGATGTGGTTTATTAATGTAATCTCATAATACCGAGGCTGGTGATGTTTCCTAATAAAACAGGAGATGGGCATTGGTCAAAGTAGCAGTGCTACTTCTGTGTTTATTAGGAGGAAAAAGAAGAAAGAGCCATCTATATAAGCACTATATAAACCAGTGGGAAAGTGTATGTATTTTATGAGAGCAGACTTTTATCAGTTGTTTTCTGAGGCAGGATTCTTATCTAATGGTTGAAGTTTCCTTTTCAAATTCAGCAGCATAATTTCATTAGTCCTCTTTTATTTGTTTGCCACTGGGAGGCTGGTGGGATCTGTATGGAATTATGTCTCTCGTTTCCATTATGTACCAAAGGATATCTTTGGGGTTTTATTAAATCCTTAATAATAATTTGTCTTTTGTGGGGTTTGTGTATTATTTGCTGTAAACCTAGATTGAACTTTGATAGCATCAGTGCTTCAAAGTTCCACATAAAAATGCAGTCAAATGTAGTTGTAAATGCCAGATTATTTAACTAGAAATACAGTTATTTATTACAGTAACGGATGTATAAAAAGTGTGCAAAGTATCTTGGTTATTTATTGGTTTCTTTTGCTGTTGCTGTAGTTGGTAGATCTGAAAGCAGAACTCTTCCGAAAGCAAGAGGAATTCAAGAAAGAAAAGCTCCTGAAAGATGCTGGCGTCTTCACAAAGCCCAGGACTTCTAATAAGGTAGAAATATTTTTCCATTGTTGTTTTGATCCTTCTTTCTCTTTAAAATAAGGAAGTTCCTAATCAAATCTAAATCAGTAAATACTCAGAGCTGTGTTACTACTCAAATGTAAAATCTGCACAGTGAGTCTTTAAATTGCACAGTCTTTAAATTTCATTCTCAAGTGAGATTCTTGTGCGTAGCAGAGAACTTGTCTCAGGCTTATGCCCATCTGAATCGCCTCTTAACCTTCATTCCCCAGGAGCCACAGCTTTTTCACTACAGGAAAAGATGCTGCTTTTCCTTTTTTCTTCAAGATTTTGCACTGTTCCCTGAAGGATGGGAGGATGAAAGACGCCTCCAGAATCACTGAACTGTCTTGATGAATGCTCTGCTCTCACAATGCATAATACGCACAGCTCTCTCATATTTTACTCTTTACTGCACATTGATTTTTATTCACTGTGTTTTCATTCTACTGCTATTTCCAGTAGTAGAGTACAGTATTGCTGCTATATTTGAAGAATAAGCAGCATTTACAATGTTAAGCTGCAAACGGGCAAACTGATTGTATTTTGTATCTAAAATGAAGGTAATAGAGAACAGAAACAACTCATAGCTTTGTTATTACTTTAATAAGAGCAATCTTGCTGATTACTATTTTGGTTTTACCTTAACATTTTTATCAGAATAGATTTTGTTTGATTTCTAAGTACCTTTTCTTTGCTTCTGAGCCTGTCCTTAACTGTTATATTGTACTGCAGTCTAATTTTAGGACATGCCTGCTTTGTCCTACAACTCAGCAGGGGTAGTCTCAAGTCAGTCATAATTAAGATGTTACTTACAAAGTCTTTCATGATTGATTTGTGGAGTTGAAATATTTTTTAATCATTAACCATTTCAGCATTATTATTTACTTCTTTCTTTATTATTTGTATAAAATTGTACCCACAGAAACCAAGTATCTGGAACAAACAAAACATAGGAGTTGCAAATCGAGCTGAGAAAGATGCTGAGCAGAAGAAGGAAGAGGAGCAGATATTGGATACATCAAGGTAACTCTCAGGCTCTATAAGGAAGGAATGTTTTCTAGAATTTGCTTTCCCGTGTTTAGAAAAGCACATAAAGCAAGTTACACATGTTTTGGACCAGGAGATCTTATTAGACCAACCAGTAAGACCAGCATTGATCTCATGCTTTTTACCAGTAATGTACAAAATGAATCCCAGGACTCTCATGCTCTGGGGCTGCCCTCACGTTATCACAGCTCTCTCAGTCTGTCATGTTAGTGGTTTTTGAAAGTCATCTTCAGAATTAAAAGCCAGGGCAGCAATACATTAGAACTCTATAGCTAAGTGGTTTTTGGACAGAAAACAGATTATTTTATTTCAAAATTTAGCTCATGAAAATACAATTATAAACCATATGCTGTTTTTCGCTAAGCAGGTCCTTGCTTTTCAGACTTGTCTTTACCATTGCAGAAGAGAGCTCAGGTTTTCTCTTCAGTTTCTAAGATTGAGTGTAACTCCATTATCTTTCTTTTTTTCCTTCCTCTTCCCTGTAAAAGGGTATTTCAGTATCTCATACCTGCAGATAGCTTCCAGTACTGACTGTCAGTACTTCCAGTACTACTAATTGTAGTAGTTAGAGGTGGAATACTTGCTACATCATGTTCTCACATACTTGACTCAAAATTAAGATTGATTCTGTAACTTCACTGAAACGATTTTCATTATGAACTCAGAAACTGGATATGGGTCTTCAGAAACAGCAGTTAAGCTTCAAAACCAAAACCAGGCATAAGTCAGCTTCTAGTAAATATTTCAAGTGCTCCTGGTACTTTGCTGTTCTATTTCTCTAAGGCTAAATTGGTTATTTTAGCTGTGTTTGGAACTGGTGGGATTGCAATGTTTGGTTTGGTTTGCTTTTCTTTTTCAGGAAGAAACTAGAAGAGAAAGCAAAGCTCTATGAGAAAATGAGCAAAGGCAACTTCCCAGGTGAAAAAAAAACTAGTCTAAATGAGTATATATATATATATATGTACACATATATTTAAAACTTGGCTTTGAAGTGTTCCCTGGAAGTTGGTATTTCTGACTCTGGTGACTCAGAGCAGCTACACAATGAATTCAGTGCTTGTCCTTATACATGGGAATTATTTTTTGAGTTATTGTATGAAGTGATTGACATGGGTTATTCTGCTGTGAAAGGGAGAAAAAGTACAGATACTAGAGAAAATGAAATGACTTTCTGAAGGACAGCCTGTCCTAATAAAGCACGATGGGCTGTTTCACTCACTAATTGGGTGGAATATATTCTGGGGTTTTTTCAGTATAGCATCTTAGAAAACCAAAATGAATTTACTGCCCATTATGCAGTCTTTGTATTGCATTGCTGATGTTGTGTCCTGCATCCTAATTCTTGGACCTTTATGAAGAGGAGCAGAAGGGCACTCTGTCTGGTCCACGTGTTGAGTGCCAGTCGTGCAGTTCATAGTGTTAGAGAATTCCGATCTGTCCCTCTCTTATATTCATTCTCTCACATTGCAAGAATCCAAATCTGTCACTCATCTCCCATGTTTTCTTTACTAGTGTCCATCTTTGTCCTTGTGACCCCACCACTTTTCTCTACTTTTCTATAAAGTGCTCCAGGGGCAGCTTTACTACTGCTGACTTCCCAGGTGTTAAGCATCAAGGAAGTATTTGAGCTGTTCTACAACAAACCCTGTGCTGCTGAACTGGTTAATGGGTAGAGAAGGTTTTAGTGCAAAGACTCAACTTGTTCCATACTGTACACAAATGATGAATTGCTTTTAAATACCCCAGAATCTCTATTCAGAAATAGAAGTTATCACTATGGAACTGATTTACAGCTCCAAGTTTGTTTGGCACTGAATGAGATTTAAGTATTCCCTAATAGTGTAATCAAGGGCATTGCTGGCAGCTGAAAAGCTGATTGTAGCTATTTTGTATTGATTCTGTGCTCAGTTCTCTTCTTTTCATGGCTGTTCTCTTAAGAATTGATTTTCTGCCTTAGATGAAGAAACAGAGGATTTGTACCTAGTGGATTTCACTCAGAAGATCATAGACAAACAGCACGAGGTGCAGGAGCCGTATCAGAACGAAGCTGCTGGAAAGACTTTGGAAAAAGACACAGATGATGAGGATGCTCAACCTGAAATGGAAATACCGCCACCTGAGGACCCAGATGAAGAATGGTTGGTACTAGGGATTGGGCTT
Source organism: Micropsitta finschii (assembly GCA_034783455.1). Lineage (NCBI taxonomy): Eukaryota > Metazoa > Chordata > Aves > Psittaciformes > Psittacidae > Micropsitta > Micropsitta finschii. Next base: position 21,359 of record JAVHNF010015590.1, read on the forward strand.
GGCTGTCCTAACTTTTCCTTCCCATGTAGGTAATACTGCAGTAGAATCTGCATCTGGGATTCAGAGAAATAGCAACTGGCGAGATGTACTGTGAGATGTCATAATGTCCTCTCATTCTCTTGCATGGTTTTTGGCAGTTCTGACTGCAATATTGATACAATTATGTACTTTGGAGCCTTAAAATGTACTTCAGCAAAACTTTGGAGGTATTATTGTATCAACCTTCTCTATTTGTGTGTGACTTACAAAATGAGCAGTCATTTTCATTGTGTGACCTCCTCTTAAAGGAGAGAAATGCTGACTGGGAAAACATGATTTTCCAGCATTACTTCCACTGTTTAACTGCAGCATAGCCAATAGCCTGTGACAATTGTCTGTGACTTTCCAAGGAGCCACTAGTTTTTCATCCAAGACACTTATGAAACAGATCTGACTAAACATATTCCTTTCCCACTTGTTCAAAATGTTTATGGAACAGATTTCATTTCTCATGATCAGTTTAAAAGAGCGTTAACAGATAAGAAACAGAGACCCCCCCTTCAATATCTGGTTTATTGGGCCAAGATCAGATTTGCAGTGTTTCAGAATGAATTGGAAGAGTGAATCCAGTAGGCTGGAAGGCAAATATACCCACTCCCAGCATCCTGCTGAAATTCAGGATGAAACTATCTATTAGCAATGGGTTCAAATTGATTTGTGCTCTCATTGCCTTAAGGTATCACAAATTACCATTCACATGGTGCTTTTTCATCACTGCCTACATCTCCAGTGACATTATTATTATCAATATACTCCCATCTCAGTGAGGTCAGATCCTAATGAGGATATTTGGGTACTGGCATAGTTAATGCTGATTATTCTGCAGCTGTAGTTACATCTTTACTATAGAGAATGTAGATGTTTTCCTACTAATGTTACATTATAATAAAACCCAAAGAGCACATGCTGAGCTGTAGATATCCTTAGAAATTATATAAAAGCCTTAACTTTCTAAAAGCACAGATCTCTACAAGTTTGGGTTTTGGGAACCAGATTGCCAGTCATACTTTTTCAGGTGTAGTATTAATTCTTTAGACAGGATAATTGAAGTAGCTTGATGCTGAAGAACTTCCTGGCATTACAGCACAGTAAGTACAGCTCTTAACAGCCTTTCAATAACTGTGAATTAAGTGTTCAGTGCTATAAATAATAAGCAGCACAATATGTGCTTCAAAGGAACATTTCACTTGCTTTTTAGTCAGCCTTTGTTATGGCAGCTGAATGAATGCTATCAGCCTACTCTAAATGAGCTTTAGACTGATAATTGAAGTGTATTGTAGCAATTTCATATCTGTAAGAAGTCAATGCCACATCATGATTTTCACCATGGGAAGCAAGTACCAGGCTCAGTTTTATTCTGGTGTGAAAACTACACAATGTTGTAACTTTTGACTACTTTTTTGATGCTATGTTATTGCCAAGGGAAATGCTGGGTCAGAGAGGGATGAAATGTCTGTGATAAAACTGTCATCTGCCCTATTCAGAATGTAGCCCCTTGGCATGTGAATCTGTTGGAGAGACTGAGTGGTGATGAATTCTCTTTGGAAAATGCCACTGCTTCTATCTTCTGGTTACAGACTTCTGCAAATAGAAGTTCTGATTCGGATTTCCTTTGCTCTCATTACAGGGTTGATTATGTTGATTTCTTGGGCCGATCTAGACGCTGTATGAAGAAGGATTTGCCAGGTCTACTTAAAATGGATCAGGAACTGCAAGGGAAAAGGTGCGGTTTCTCTGATGGAAGTGCCTGCTCCTTGCATTGTTTAACATGCATTTTTTAACAAGAAGGAAATGAGGCTATGCTTTGTTATCCCATTCTCAATACTGAATTACTGATGCTACTGCTTTCTCTTGATTTACTTTAGACAGACTTCTGGTTACAGCATTGTGCCTTAGAAATAGTATAGCTGCAGAGAAATTGTGCATGAGTGATTTGATCAGAACTTCTTATTATAATCCATATGTTATTCCCAGGCTTCTGTTTCATTTCACCTTGGCAGATAACCATTTGAAATATATGGCTGGTGTACTGGTTTGGAATAGCAACAGGATGGAGACCATGGTTCTCAAATAAAAGCCTGAAGGAAGTTATTAATAATCTACTAAGGGGCATTTTTTAATGTAACTGCTGATTGAATGTAAAACATCACTTATGGAGCACAGTTTTGTAAAACTTCTCTGTAATCTCTACCTTTTATTTTTAATTAGACTAGTTCCTGATGGGAATACTCTGTTATCTGAAGACATGAAAAGAGAACTTCAGAGGCAGCAGTGGGAAAAAGAAGAAGAAGAAGCCCTCAGAAAACCGATGGGACCCATACATTATGAGGACATTCGAGAAAATGGTATGCTTCCAAACTTCATATCACTTCTGTTTATAACTCCAAGGAGATCAGATTTAGAGGAAGCAAGGGAAAGTTACTTCTTGTGCCTACATGGTAGGTAGGTATACCTACAAGTATAGGTGTTAAAACACGTGTAAAACGCATTCAAATTACCTCTACATAAATCTAGATTTATTTTTCCTTGAATGTATCTTTCCAACGTCATTCCCTGCTCCTGTGTTCTCCTTCAGGAAGCTTCACTTTATGCATCATCTAAACCAAGCCCTTTTTAGCCATCTGAAGCTAATGCTGTGTATGTCGTTGGGGGTAATTCTGTGCCTGAAAGCAGGGTGCATGGTGCTTGGAGTTACTGTCAATTATAAATGGAGTGTAACTTAAATTTATTTATGCTCTTTGCAGAGGCCAGGCAGCTGGGTGTTGGGTACTTTGCCTTTTCTCGTGACAAAGAACTTAGGCATAAACAGCGAGCAACACTGGATATGCTCAGAGAGCAGGTATGAGGTTCAAGAGCAAACTCTGGTATGAGGGTATCCTGATTTCAGTGGTCACTGGTTTTGATTTGTTGTGTAAGTCTTATATTAGAACTACAGTTGACTCAAAAAGTATTTGGTCTGTTTGCCTGTTGAAGCATGATATTTGATAAGGATTGCTTTTAGCTGTTTACTGAAGGAGGATGTAATTGATTATAATAACAAAGGAACATTAATTCATATTTTTCTTTCCTTTGAAGACACTTGATCAGAGAACTAAACGTGAACAGTTGAAGGAGAAAAGGAAGGCAGCTCTGGATGCAAGGCTGTCTAAACTGCGAGCACGGAAGATTAAAAAGTTAAGGGAAGCAGGATTAGAGGAAGAGGCATTGAAACTGGAGAATGGAGGTATAATCTGCTGCCTCTTTAAGTTAAACACTTGCTATTTCAGCTTGTACTTGATGGACAGGCATATTCTAATTGATTTAAGTTTGGACATTCAATATATTGGTGTTAAGTGTTCTATACAGTATAACCGTTAAGATAGAGTTTAAACAATTGTGTGTAAATATAAAATCATGCCAGAAATAGCTTAATAATGCAGATAGACATACCGTATGTAGACTGTAGGCTTTTTTGATGCACACCTGACAGCAGGAATTACATGGGTTAATTCTGCAGGTTGAGGTTAGAGCTGCTGAAATCTTCCTGGCTCTTCCTTAAGATGAAGTAGAATAAAAAGCAGTGACAAGTTAATTTTGATATATCCAGTCCTACAGTTTCAGTGCAGTCTGTAAATCGGACATGCAGCTGAATTTCAAATCTAGGATGATGAATTGGAGTTCTCATCCCATCTCTGCTCTGTCTCCCGTATGACACTGTGGCTCAACCTGTACTGTCTCTCTCCCACTGTAATATGTTGCTAATATTTCACTGTGTCAGAATTCTATGCAAGTGATTAACTGGGAAGTGTTCTGGAAATGAAGAACAGTCCTGTGCCACTGCTGTTACTGTTGTTTGGAAGCAGAACTACACAAACCAGTTTCTCCAGTAAATGAAATGAAGATGCCACACTAATGTTCTTATTTTTTACCTAAGTTTTTGGTTTCAATATAACAGTTGGCACATTGCTTTAGGGGTTATTAGGCAGTAGATTTTCAGCAGTCTTTTTGATACAAGTAGAAAGCTAATGAAGTGTCTCCTGGTGGATATGTTTTCTGGTATCTGCCTCTTACCCGTTATCTTTGCTGAATTAATATGCTGTAATTAGGGGGAAAAATTCACCTCCCTACTCAGATGCATTTCATTATTAGAATGAGATTAGATAACTAGTATGAGCTCTGTAAATGCAAATAGCTCTTGCTTCCTATTTCTCTTATGAGGTTCATATAGATTTTCTCTTGTTCACAAATACTACTGTCTTTCTCTGTAACATAGAGGTGAAAGGTGCTACAGATGAACCAGAAGCTCCAAGAGTTCCTGCAGCAAGTAGAAAGGTAGAGGTTGTCATCCAGGAGAGAAGAGATACAAAGCCTGGTGTGCCTCACGTCCGAGAGTGGGATAAAGGCAAAGGTAAGAAGATGTAGATTTAGAAACACTGCACACTGCTGCTTTCATGTTCTTTTTTGTATGGTGAGACTGAGAAGCAATGAAGTACATCTTTGGAGTAGGCTTTGGGGTTATCTTTTTAAGTGTGGTGACCTTGAGTTGTCACCCCATTGCAGTGGTCACCGGTCAATACACATGTGGAAAGAGAATTTGGATCTGGAAGAAAACTTTAATCAGCTTTACTTCTGTGAGAATAGGTCTTTGAAATAGCATCCATTTGTTTAAATACTGTGTATAAAGGAAGGCTTCTGGAGGACTGACCTCAAATTAAATGGCTAAGAGGAACTGCAAACAATAGAATGCTCAATTCCAATTTTACCAGCTACGGAAATGAAATTCTACCACATGGTATTTCATGAACATTTAACTTCAGCTTTACAAGCTGTGGATTTTCAGTGAAATATTTCACTTCACCAGTATGGTTGTTGCTATCACGCTTTCCCAAAGATGCCACTGAATAATGCAGTATAACGCTGTATTAACATTACTAGAAGTGACATGTTATAAACAATTTCCGCGTGATATTACAGCAATTTCTGAAGAAACCAGCTAGCAAATCTGTTCTACAAACCAGCAAACAGGAGAAAGAAGAAAATCCTCCTGAAAAGTTTTAGCATGCCTTTTAGGAGCAAGATACTGAAGCTCTCTGCTCCTCAGATTCAGTGGCCCTCATAAGTAATAACAGAGGAAGACACGACTTATTTCTCTTTTTGGGTCTCTAGACAATGATACGTAACAACAGCCAGAAATGTGGTTAACAGCTTCCTATATCGACATTCAATCAGAAAGGCACAGTCTCCTTTTGTAACTCATGTTCTCAAAAACCAGACGGTTCCTATACAAAGATAAATATACCCTTAACTGGAAGGGAAAACATAACACCATTTAGAATGTTTTTTCCTTCTTTTTCTTTTTTTGTAAGGTCCAAATGGATTATCTTAATGCAAAATTACTTGAATATATACAACCTGAAAGAGTATTATTTTTATCTCTCTCTCTATATATATATATGTACATATATAACAGTGCCTGACACAGGAGGCAGAAGAAGCAGGCTATGTCCACTCTTTTCCTACTTCTTAGTAAAGCAAGGCAATGTTTTTCAGACCTCATAAGCAAACAATATTTGGTTTTCACACCCCCTGGTGTCTTAGAATGCACATGGTGAAATGCAGTCCCCCATGGAAGGCCTGCAGGAGGGATACGTGCCACGTAAGTTACACAGAACACAATGATTTATTTTCACTAATACAGCCTGAGGTAACTTTAAAACTAAAAAGGTGGTTAATTCCAATGCAGCTACAGGTTGGGCAGAGAAGAGATTCAGAGCAGCCCTGCAGAGAAGGACTTGGGGGTGTTGGTCAATGAGAAAA
>JAVHNF010015599.1:0-13521 GCA_034783455.1 Micropsitta finschii
CATAAATAACAAAATCCTAGTTGAATTTCACCAGGTCAGATTTAGAAATGCTGATTCATAGGGCTTTCTTTGTCCTTTCTCTCCTCTTATCAAAGTTGAATAAACACCATAAACCTTTGAGTATAAGCTTATCTAGTTTCAGTGCAGCCTCTTTAACCTACCTGGAGCACCTGTGTGAAAGCAGGAGAGGAAATTTAACTCTATACTTGTTGGAGATTTCTGTAACTCCTCAATGGAAATAAGAACAGAAAGTCTTTTAAAAGATGTTGTACTTCACGTTCAGGTCCAGTGACTGCCTGGATTGGCCAAAATTCTGAGTAGCATAAAGCATTTGAAGACCTGATACATGTGTTGTTGCTATACTAAACTCACTAGAGTCTTCCTCTATTCTGGTAGTGGTCTCTTTCCTTAAATCTTTGCAGGACAGATGTGTTTCACAAGCTACAAGTCTTTATCAAGATCTAGGATATTTCAGCAGAGAGCACATCCTAGTTAGTATGGGAAAATTTGGTCAATTACTGCTCCTTTATTCAAACTGATGTTTCATTGATTTCCATGTTTTAGGCAGAAAGAATCTAAAAGAAGTCTTTAGTCTTCTTTAAAAAATGCGTATCATTATGGTATTTAAATTTTCAGACATGAATTAATTATATCAAGAATATTGCATATTTATTATATCAGTGAAATGTAATTTTTTTTCCCCCAATCCCTGTAAATATTACTAAGAAGCATTTGTTGTTGTTTTCTTTGGGCTTTAGCCAGCTATTAGGAAAAATAAAAAGCTTCAGTTTTTTTACTCTAGGCCAGCAAGATCTCAGAATTGGTGAACCTCAGGACTCAAAAGAAGCTTTTGCATGTACAATTTTACTGCGAAATATCAAAACCACCTGGTGTCAGAAGTCTCACTCCTCAGTCTTGCTGGAGCTGATCTTAAAAGGGTTGGCAGTAATATTTCAAACAGTTTGTTCTTTTACAAGATGCAAGAACTTGTCACTTCTACTGTCCCCTCTCTGAACTGCTGTCACTGAGCTCATGAAGGGAAATCAGTACTAATGCAACTAGGGCTGCCTAGAAAAAGCAAAAGGAACTGGTAACACTGTTGATGTCAGTTGATGATCTAGCCAGGCTGGATAGAGCCTTTGGTGACGTGGTCTAGTGCAAGGCGTCCCTGCCAATGGCAGGGGGTTGGAACTGGATGATCTCAAGGTCCTTTCCAACCCAAACCATTCTATGATTCTATGATGCCATCTCCTCTGTATGGTGTTACAACCTATAGCAGATAACAACTGTAATTAACTGTAATCTAAAAAATCACGGTCAGACTACTGTAATACTGATTTTTGCTTTCATGGACTGTTTTTTAAGAGGGAGAATTCAAAGACGTTTGCTTAAAGGACAACATCTTGCCTTGTACCTTGCTAAGAGGACAATAAACACAAAAAGTGGGATGCGAATTTCCTACTTAGAGTGAGAAAGTACAGCACTTGCTTTATCTTCATTTTAAGTATGCTTGCTTAGACAAGTAGTGTAAATTTCCAAATCTGTAGGTGGAAGTATACAAGATATGCTTGCTCCAAAATGTCTTTTGTTATTCAGTTGCAGAATCTATGCAGGCCTTATAATCACTAATTTTTTTGAAAGAAATTTTAGGCACTGAAAGCAAGGTCTGTAGTTTGGGTGGTAAAAAAAAAGGACAGTAAGACTACCTGAAGTGATGTACACCATATTGACATCTAATTGAAGAAACAGTGGCATTACTACCATGCTTATGATACTGTGAGTAGGTAGAATATATGGTGTATTTAGCGTGATAACCTTTACTCATAAGCCAGACTAAAAAAAATGTTTTGGTATATATATGTATAGATACATATATATGTGTAATATGATAACAGGTTTTGGTTTGTGGTTTGTGTTTTGTTGTTTTTGTTTCATTTTTTCTGTTTTTAAATACTATTTGTTGGTGTATAATTTAGAAAAGAGATAGGGAAGAGTAGTAACACTTCATACAAGGGGTGTATACATGCTAACCAGAGCATCTCCTTTTCACATTTTCCACACTTGAGTAATCATAAGTAACCAGGATTACTGGATCTTCTTTGGGAAGATGAAGCGTTTTTACTTCTCGTGCAGTGTGAAACACTGAAAAATGCCAAATGCAGAATAACCTGTTACTGTCACAGTACACCAAGAAACAGTGGTTTGTACATTGGCAAGATAGATTTGTTTGCAAGTAGTAGTATTGTAAGCAAATATGTTCATAAGCACTAGCTCCTTTCAATTAGTTTTACGAATTAGACATGATCTTTTGCTGTGTAATTGTCAGCAGATCTTTGAATATTGTTTAAGCTCATAGCGATGTGGAAATAAGAAAGTGGGGTAGACAGTGAAGTGGGGTAGACAGAACTCTTAATTCACAATAAAGTAAGAGTTCTAACTCAGTGTGTTAAATTCCTTGTGACTTTTCAAAAGAGATAAAAAAATAAGGAGTAAAGAGCAGAGCTCAATTACAGGTGTGAATTGCAGACCCATTAATAGCTCAAGCTATTATTTCTTATGGCATAAGAAAAAAAGTGAAAGTTGGATTCTGTACTTACAGTGTGAGAATAGCTGCAAAGATTGCCACAGTGCCTCACTAATTGCTTCCACCTTGGAGGATTTTTACTCAAGTTTTTCTATTTCAGAAACTCTGAAATCACCGTTTATACCACAGAATGTGTATGAAACTTGTGAGAATCAGCAAGAGACCAGAACCAACTCGGTGGCCCTACTTCCTCTCCAGTGAGATGATTTTTTTATGTTGAGCATGTGGATTTCCTTGGTGCCAGATTGTTGTGGAGATCTGTGAGAGAGATGAGAAGAGATGGTTGATTGCATGTTTTTGTACAGTCTCAAAATGGCAGATGTGTGTAGAAAGGGATAGGAACAATGCTTTTTATCTCAGACCATCTATTCTTTTTTGGCAGATTTCCGTAAACAGCAAGTGTCTGCTAAGGGATGTGTGCAAGTAAGTATTATTGTCTCTTAGCTTTTTTAACATATAGATGGCAGGAGCATAAGTGAGTCAATTATTAGAAACCTGTAAATTACTATTATATAGAAGGTACTATAATGAAACATGAATGAATTTGCATCTCAGTAAATTAACACTAGTTGAATTACATACCATGATTCATATCATGGTAATGTTCACTTGCATGTCCTGCCTTTTAATCTAATTTTGCTTTTCTAGGTATTTCTGTAGTTTCTATCACCATAGTGTCTGCACAACATAGAAAAATCGCTAATATAAATTCCTTTTTTATCCAGACTTTTCATGTAGTAAATATAATGTATGTCCTATTAAAGGATGTTTCACAGTGCTGTAAGAGGGACAAAGGAGCCACGATACAAGACCAAATCAAGATGCAGTTAATTAGTCTGTGTAGCAGTCTCTGCAACTGGGGAAGGAAGATTAAAAAATAAAGGCATTGTCTTAATGGAAAAATGAGTGCTGTTTAAGTAGGAAGTTATGGGTTATTCTGTACAAGGATATGTTATATGCTGTGAAAGGGTATTTTCATGCCAAAATGCAAAGCTGTGTGTAGTATCTAAAACTACCCCTAAATAAAAGAGGGAACATTTGAGAAGCAGGACGTATATGACTAGATGGAAGACATGATGCTTCTGATACTAAAACTTTAATTATTTTTGTGTCATGGAATGTGATTACACCTTTGGATTTTGCTAGGATTGTCTTTGTTCAATGTATTTTAGTCCATATTCTGAGTGGGAAAAGCTGCCTTCGCTTTCTGGGTGGTAAGAATGTTTATACTGGGAGTTCATTCACAATCAGTACTGTGCTCTGAATTGAGGCTGATTTTCCTTTATGTATACTTCCTTGCGTAGACAAACCCCAACTAAGTGTGTCACAGAGGAAGTCTGTGGAGTTCCTCTAGATTTATGCTGGTGTAGCAGGACACTTGACAGAAATGTTATGTCTGTTTCTCCCAAGCAGATGGAATACTGTTGACAGATCTAATAGAAGCAGGTCTTGGGAGGTACTCTTTTAAAGGCTTTGTTAAGGAAGATTTTTAAAAGAGGTGGGAAATAGCAGAAAGAGGAGTCACGTGTCTTGTTTCAAGTTTAAATAATGCGTGAATAGTGCATTACAAGTCCACACTGCTTCTAATGCTGGAATACTATCCAGCGGCCTCTGTTTTCTCAGTTTTAATGCAGATTAATCTATTTAAATTTAGATTGTAAGGGACAAAGATCTATGTCAGTAGTGCTCAAAAAAATGAAGTACTTCCAGTGTGTTGGACTTGTAGTATGCTACCTATCCTTGGCTTGGGACGTTCCTGTTCTACCTCTGAAGTACTGAGAGAAAAATGTTTGTAATACTGAAAGAACAGAGAGAAGAGACCTTATAAATGTGTTAAAAGGCATCAGTGCAATTTTAAAGCTCTTCATAACAAATAAAACACAAGTGTGGATTTTTGCCTCTCCACCAGTATAGTAAATGTCATCTGACTCTCCATTAGTATCATGCTGTGTTTTCCAAGAAGAGAAATGCCATCATGTTCACAGATTGCAATTAAAAAAAAATCTCTTTCTCCAACTTCCAAATACTGCTGAGGGGGCTGGACAAAGTTAAAGACAGCAATTCAAAAGCCAGATCCATTAGCCAAGATGGAATTAGACTTTCTGCTAAAAGAAAAATAACAATGAAAAATACAGACAGAGTGAACAGATTGAGGCTTTCTTTAATTTAGATACTGTAGTTTCTTCCTGTCATGTATTTCCTGAATAGATTCCACTGGACAGAATTGTGAGGTTTTTGGTTTTGGTTTTTTTCTTTTCCTGCCCTAGCATTTCTCTTTCTTCAGTAGCCTTATGTTCCTTTTTGTATGATGCATTAGATACATGAAATAATTCTATTCCGTTTTCTAATCTCTATTTGTTAGCTTCCAGGAGTCAGATCTTATTGCTAGGCAACTAAACAAGAAGGCTCCATCTTTGTATTAAGCAGCTTGCTGTATCCATGTCTGACCCTATGCTTATCTATACATACATCTGTAAAATTACCTAAGTGCAGCTGTAAACACCAAATATAAACATGCTGCATATATTACTCATATTGAATTTATGTTGAAACTGAGTTTTTAGTAGCCAAAATAGCTTGGAGAAAGACATGAATTTTTACCTCCCCCTTTTTAGATATATTTCCTTCATGTGCAGCTAGCTGTAAGGGCAGTCTTAGTGCTGAAAATTACTTTTATATTTGGGCTATTAAAAGAAGAGCTATTTATGTATTAACCACTACCATCTGTATCTTCTTACATCAGGATACCTCCATATTTTTATTAATGTTTCTGTAAGATTTTGATTTCTGTAATTCTCTTTTTGCATGTTTTCGAAAGGAGCTATGAGACTGAGGAGTTAAAAAACTGGAGGGCTTCAGAAGATTGTGCAGACAGCAGCCTCTCTGAAGTTTTAAGAAAGCCTATACATTTAATATTTTAATGAGTTCATACCTGTTATCTTGGTGCTTGATTGCATTTCCAGTGCCATGCAGCTTATTTTGTTGATCTTCTGATAAGATGTTCTCAATAACATCATAGTCTTATTACTAAAGATTTAGTCTTCTTTTCATCAGCATCGTTTTTGTAGGTAGAGAATCACTGGTCTGCCATGGAAAAAAAGGCTTCTGATGTCACAGATTGGTGTGACCTCTTTAAAAAAAACTTTTATATTGATTTTTAACTAGTTCATGCCATGTTTTCAATGTGTATATTCATATGTGTGATGCCTGAGTCTCAGTTTTAGAACTGTAGAATTAAAGTCAGAAGGGATGTGTGGAGGTGGTCTCATTCCCAGTCCTGCTCAAGACATGCTGAATCTCAGAGATCCAGGGCCTTCTCCTGCTCAATTTTTGAAAATCTCCATAGATGAAGTCTGTGCAGCCCCTCCAGGACTTTGCTGCAGTCCTGTGATGAAGACTCTTTTCCTTGTGCCTTTTGTTCTTTCCCTTTGCACCTCTGGAGAGAGTCTGCTTTTGTTTTCTCTGTAACTGCTCCCCAGGTGGCAGGAAACTGCAGTTGGGTTCCTTGCAGCTTTTTTTCTTGTTTTCTTTTCTTGTTTTTCTTTTTCTTACCTGCTAAATAAAATTAACCCCTTTCTCTTAGTCTTGTCTCGTGTCATGTGCTGCAGTCCCCTAGCCATTGGAGGAGGCTGCCTCTGCACTCTTTCCAGTTTGTCTGTCTTTCTTCTAATACTGAGTGCCAAACTGGACACAGTATTCCAGTAAGAGTATTCTAGATGTGGCCTCCCAAGTGCTGATTAAAGCGGAATAATGGCTTGCCCCAGTATGCTCGTTATGCTTGTGCTAAAGAGGTTGGGTATGTGATTTGTCATCATCACCGTGGAAGAGCATTGCTGACTCATGTTCAACACGCTCCCCTGTTCTGTACTGTTGTTAAGAAGCTCCCATCTCTGCCAGGGCCTCAGTGTGCTTGGATCCACACAAACACTGTGGTGAAACCAAGGTGACAGAGAGGTGAATCTTACAGGCGCTGCATATTAGGCATGCTACTGTCACCACCCCTTAGATGAGCACTTGATTTAGCTGGCTGAATGACATGGCCAGTTTTCTAAGAAAAACCTTTGGAGAGAACGGGAGCCTTCCAATACCCTGTTCTGTGTTTTGAATTAGACTTTAAACCAACTTCTGATCTTCAGGTATCTGCAGAAGAAGCTCTTTTTTTATTCCGACTGGCTCACACAGGCACACCTAGAGTTGGTTAGTATAAATAAAGGAACTGAACTGATCCATTTTCAGTTCTAATTTTGGTTCAGCTGTGATTAAAGTTGTTCCCCTGTCCTTCCTGTTCCAATCAGAAATAGATGGGTAACTGACTCATGTTAGAAAATATGGCATTTATAAATAGAAATGATCGCATGCTGTGGGTGATCCCATGGAATGGGGCTTCAGGTGGAGGTAGGGTTTAAACCTTTTTTTCTGCTTTGCTGTCATAGCACCACTATTATTTGCATTTCCCACACAGCACCACTGCTTTTCTCACCTCTTCAATCTCACTCGCTGTATTTAGGAACTGAGGCAATCTGGCAAGTACCATTGAGGAGAGGTGGGAAAACTGTAGGTCTGCACTATACTTAGTATTTAGTAGTGTTGTCAGCTGCGCCAAGGATGTGGGAGGTTAGAACGAAGATGCTGAAGCCCTCTCAGTTTTCTTCTACTGGCAGTATGCGCAGACTCAGGTGTTTGTACTGGAGAGACATTGTTACTGTTCCTGAGTGGAGGAAAACACAGGCAGATGAGGCCAAGTGTCCTGGTAGCAGTGACAGCAGTTTCTCAGGCTAGTCCATGTGACAGTTTGTGGTCATCATGTATCAGTTGTCTGAGTGCATAAAGAAGGCAGAGGGCACAGAACACCTGGAAAGTAAGTTTCTCTCTCAATTTCTTCAGGGAAGAGAGCGCTTCTGAAGAGGAAATTTCACTCTTACATAGGTCTGCAGCAATTAGCCTTTCCTTGAACTGCAAAACATAATGTTGGTTGTGGTGATGTTCATCTCTGATGTAAACTAAACAAACATTATTACAAACAAACAAATAAACAAACATATAAACAACCATAAGTATTCTATATAAGCCATCAAATAGCTTTCAGGTTAAAGAGAGGCTTGCATTTAGGAATCCACTAAGCTGCCCAATATCCACAAAATGAGGTTATTATATTTCATATTGTTTGTTCAGTTATAAATTTAAGTTTAAATCTCATGTTCCTACATCCAACCAGGCTGCATCTGCTATAAATATTATTATTGATACAATATTATACACTGGCTATTTTTTCTTACTGATTCTAGCCAGGCTTTTTTTTTTTTTCTCCCTTGTAATATGAGATTTCTGTTGCAGAGTAGCTATTTCTAAGATGTTACAGATGAATTCATGCATGAGAACTGTACGCTACTAAATAATTACATATAACACCTCCAATGTTAATAATATTTTTATATTTTGTGCCCTAAACTGCCCTATATTTTTTGTGAGTTTAGCTTGGTTTCACTAAAAAAAGCCTGTTGGTTTTGTTTTCTTAAAGAACAATTTTCTTAACTACATCACCATATCTACAGATCATAAAAACTTGTATCTACATTTTCTGTGAACTAAGATTCTGTGAAAATATAATAGGAACAGGCTTCCTAGAGAGGTGGTTGATGGCCCATGCCTGTCAGTGTTAAGGACAATGCCCTTAATATCATGCTTTAACATTTGGTCAGCTCTGAATTGGTCAGGCAGTTGGACTAGATAATCATTGTAAGTCCCTTCCAATTGAAATGTGCTGGTCTGTTCTTTTCATACATTTATTTTACAGTTTGAGAGAAAAATCTTTGTTATTTTCAAAAAACACTTCAGTCTGCTAATAGAGCTTGTTCATCCACCCTCCTCAGCCTTTCCATGATGGTGCTTCAGAAATAGCAAAACTCATCTCAGTCATGAATTCACACCCAGACTAAATAAGTGCATTTTACTAATCTATCAGATTTCTTAGTTCTCTCTCGGTGACATAGCTGTGATTTCCAAACTTGCCTTTTTTTGTACTTCAATGGAGACATGAATCTGTTTGCCACAAAATATTCTGAAATAAATACCTGGATTTTTAAACTTCAGGTAAAATGTAGTGGAGTCACAGGATAAGCATCATAGCAGATTCTAAACATGATAAAAGGAACTGTGTAAACCACACATCTTTGTACATGCCAGTAACATGCATATACATATAACGTGTCAGGCTGTGATTGCTAGAACTTGGATTTTTCATCTCAGACTTCCTGACATACGTGAATCTAACTTGCATCCATTACTCCCATGCAAACAAAAAGTTCTATTTTTAAAATCATTTCATCAAAGGAAATTTTATGAAGAGGAAAGCTGAGATGGAAGAAGGAAATACATCCTGACACACAAAATTTGGCTCCAGCGTCCCCACCACCTGAGCTAATGCTGTCCATATCTATATTAAAAAGTAGGGTTGTGCAGTAAGAGCCAATCTACAGTTGGTGCCAAAAACCTGATATCCACATTATATGCGAGTGGAGAAAAGATGGGAATCCGCTTTGAACTAGCTGCAATTTGCTCCTGTCAACTGAAAGACCATTAGTAGTTGGAGCACATTATATGCTCTGTGGAGGACGTCTTTCAGCTTTGTTTCATTTGGAGGACATCTAGCTGTACACTGACCTGTGCTGCATAAAACAAAGTAAGGTAAGAGGGACTCAGTAGGAGATTCACTTCAAAAGCATACTCGTGATCTGAACTTATAGACTCGTGTAGGTGCATCCATTGATTGGATGGTTTGAAACGCTAACATGTTCCACCAGGCTGCAGGGAATTAGTACCATCTCCCCTTTGAAAATAAATTATTTCTGTATTCACTGATGCTTAAAGAAATTATGCCAGTATAAATTCTCTGTGCTAGGGTGAGAGAGGGAAACATGATAGAATATAAGGGTGTCCACGATGGAAGCTACTTGTTAGGTTAATAACAAACGACTACGCTGATAAGTGGAGACATTCTGTTTAAAAACTAAAATGGAGGGTTCATGGACAGAAATGCATCTTCTGTGTAAGTGATATCACTGTTTGAAAGCCTTCACTATTTACCTTTTTCTTTTTTATAAAACTACAATTAAGAGAACTCTCCCTGGTTTTGAAATTTTTAATTTCCATAATCTGAAAACTGGTATATTTAAGGCCTTGCATGAAATCCATCACACCACTTAATTCTATAACATTAATCACAGACAATACAGGGACACTGTTGCTAACTTTATTCTTCTGAGTCCTTACTGTAAAATGCTACAGCAGTGAATGCAGATAAATATGATAGTTCTGTAATAATGATGGAACTGAAGAAGGTCATGTAATGCAAACATTTGTGAAATTAGTAGAATTCTGTATTTCTTGCCAAGGCTTGGCTTCTGAGACTGTGGTTGTTTACAGGAGCTCTAGTACAGAAGCCATGAAGAAAGATGATATGAGGACGCTGATTCTGCAATCTTACTCAGACGACTCAGGACTGAGCAGTGAATGCATTCATTTTCATGAGGTAGCCTAATAATGGAATACTAAAGCATGAACCCTACATCTTAGTGTTCAAGCTCTATTTAAATAACTGAATTCATTATGCTTTATTGCACTTACGTTTGGTATGGTTCTCAGTGGAAACTGGTAACATAATATATACTGCGTAGATAAAGCCAAAAAGAGAGAGGCCATCTTATTTTTTATGCAGACTTTGCTAAAAAGAGGTAGTTGATCAAGTGAATGGAGATAATGAACCATATTGAAGTTTGTTACCAAAGCTTTATAAACCTTTACATGATAGCTGAAGCATTTATGTAGCTTTAAACATGGGTATTATTGGCTTTATGTAAAGGAAATCAATCCATAATTTAAAAGTTGCACACGCTTTCTTTAAACTCAAACTTTCCCATTTTGTGAACCATGTATATTGGTTCCATATGTGGCACTTCCTTCCGCAGTATGTCAGCATGTCTGCTGGTCAGGGGGGGTTTTGCTGGAGTTTTGCAGTCTAAGGCATCAAGCCATTGTTGCATATTATTGAAAGGCTGGCAGCAGAGCTAGCATGGGGTTAGTAGCCATAATATATTGAGGGAGTTGGCTAAGAGAACCTGTATCTTCTTCAGAACTCAGCAGAAATCTAGGAGTTGGGAAGTCCCTTCATCATACTGCTGATTTTAGGATCATCTGGTTTGGTGAAGAGCATTTCATTTGTTTGAGCTGGAGGAGTTTTAAAATTCTGCTAGGTTTCTGCCAGCATCCTCAGCCTCTCATTTGGCAAAGAAGAGCATAGTCTAGTGCAAACACATTTGAAAAGTCTTTGACCTCTTGAATATTGGAGCTTTAATATCTTACTGTGAACATCTACTTTTTAATCATATTTAGGGCCTGAGTAATTCTAACTGTTGCTTGATTATTAAGTACTGCTTGGTCCCTAAGGGTCTTTTTTTGGAAAAATAAAACCCTTAGGCCATGACATCTGTAAGAATTTATTAATTCCCTGCAGGTCTTTGTATTCTTTCCAACTCCCAGTCTGGTTTTGTGGATCTTTCTGCATGTTCATATGTATTCAGCAGCTAAGCAACTATCGTTAAAAAAATTAAAAATGGTTACAGTAAAATACCAAAATGGCATTTCTCTGCCCCAACCTTTCCTAGGATAACTGCAACAGAAAGGGCCAGGAATTTTACTGCCAGCTGACCTGAGACCTAGGAGAGCAAATAACTCCACAACATTTTATGCCCCTATAATCTTTGTTCATTATTATAGGAAAGAGTTTGTTATGTCTTCATGCCCAGAAGGTTTTTAAGTTCTCTGTACCTCTAAGGCCACAATACATGATGGAAGTAAAGGAAATTGTGGTAATAATTTGTGTCTGCTAATACAAACACAGCTGTACCTCCTCTTACTAGTTAGATAAAAATTCTGTCTGCAAAGTTCAAATCTGGAACTAAATACCAAAGATGACCAATTTAACAAAAATGTTACATTTGTTGATTAGTTGAGGTCCAGTGTTTAGTTTGTTTCCTGCCATAGTTTTCTGTGCTTAGATTGGCAATCTCCACTCACATAAAAGCAACGTAAACAGATATTTTTTTTGCCTCTACAGCTTAACAGAATAAACTCAAAAGCAGTTTTATTTTCTCAAATACAGTTATGTCTTCATGCCTGAAGTATTACATTGATGCATAAAAGTACTGAATAGGGTTGTGATTTTTTCTGTCATCCTCCTAGTCAACCTGGCTAGAATGGCAAAAACTCTGAATTGTACATCAGGCCTTATTGAGGATGTTAGCAAAGATTGGGTTAATTTATTACAGTACATAAGGCAAATGTAATTTTGACTCACTCTGTGTATATATAGCTCCTCTAAGGTATTAGATTTTTCTCAATTACTCAGATTACCCATATGTTTCTTAGGTTATAAACACATTGTTTTTTATATAAAAAAGAAGGAAGATTGATTCTGACATTTTCTCAGTTGTGTGCAGTGACGCTTTTGAAATTGTAGCAGCCTACTGCCAGCTATGGATGTTGACTCAGGCATGAGATCTTCAAAAGGCGTGCTTACTTTAGAGACTAGTTTATCATGTTTCCATCTGTTGGATAAATATTTTTTGACTAAGTGTAAAACCCCAAGTATATGTCATCCCAGATGCTCAAGAAATTTTTCATCTGACTGCTGACAGGCAACAAGATGAAATGGAAAATCCTTTCAAAATACCTGCCAAGCAAGCCTGTACAACCGTGACTTAGGCAACTAGAAACTCCTTTCAGATTACATTTGGAACTGTATCAGAGGGTAGTCACCTGAGATTTTGGACTTCAACAATCCAGAGATTAAACCCAGCAATCCATGCAACAGTGTGAACAAATTTCACTGATCTTACTGATAGCATATGATTACTCAGCAGGTGGGAGATGTAAATCAGTAGCCTGGAGAGAATCAAGAGATACAAGAATGGCAGAGGGTTGTATGCTCAACCGCATGCACTCTGCAGCTGAGTTCCAAGAAATCTGACCTTAGGTTATTTTAGATGCTGGCTGATAGAAGCCTTTTCCTTGCTGCCTGAACACTGTGACTGAAGAAATTTGCATTCCTACTTTTTGCATTTCACTCAGCTAGCTTTACCAGACAGGACTGAAGTGAGCAGGCAAGAATTCCATTGTGTAAGCTCCCTTGCTGGCATGCAGAGATTCCTCTGTCCCTTACAGGAAGTATTTGGTAGACAGACCTCGGGAAGTGTTCCTTGAGGATTCTAAAACTGGTATGTTCATTTGTAAATACACCTCTTTTCCCTTCCCCTGTTCACTAGGAAAATAATGCTCGGATGGTACATTCTCTGTAATCCTTCTGTGACTTGAATAGATCTGGAGGGATCTGTTGCTCAAGTACATGCTTCCTTTGCAATACCAATGTGATTTCATTTATACTGATTCTTTCCTTTTTTTACATTGTGTCTACTGATGTATTTGTCTGGGGAGAAGCGAAAGCAGATAGAGTAGAAGAGATGAAGTGAGTATGTCAGAAGAGCACCTTTATACTGTTGACTACCCAATGGCAGGTTTGATGAGAGCAGGTAAATATAATCTTGGTTTTTTTGGAGTCACAAGTTTTCATGATGTAGCCACTGGGAGATATTATGAGCTTATGACCCATTTCGTATGGTGTGATTTCAGTCATGCACTTTTCCTTTTTGCCCTGTCAGGGTAATCTGAAAAGCAGGTTTCTTTTGTATTAAAGTCTGTTTCTGACCAAAGTAGTGAAGAACTATGGTCTTGGTGCAAATTGCTGCTGTTAGTTTCCCAATACTTGCCAAGTTTCTGCTTGTAGAATAGGAATATGAGACTGGAAGTATCTCTTTGGATCATAGAATCCACCTCTCTGCTGCAGCAGGCATCACATTTTAGAAGTCCCTCTAAAATCAATCAAA
>JAVHNF010015603.1:2736-19410 GCA_034783455.1 Micropsitta finschii
AGCAGAAAGCAGGCAGCCCAACAGTCCTGATTACGATGTTATAGGAACAGACTCAGCCCTGTTTTAACATTAATCCCCCCCGGATGCAGTGTGCCCAGTTTGAGAATGAGCCTGGTCTCCTCCTTCCTCAGAAACTTTTCAAAATCCCCTCCCCTTGGACTGGGTTTGAAACAGCGGAGGCCCCAGAACTTGAGGATGGCCCCATCTAGGCCTGGATGTTTCTCCTCATAGTGAACCGACATGGGGTAGGCCTTATCCCTGTTCTTGATCCAGCTTTTTATTTCCTGCATTGCTAAGCTACAGGAATGTTCACATCTCAGGTCTCCTTTACTCCCATCTCTAATTAAGGTAGCTTATTTATTCAAACATGCTACCTGAGACCCGCTGATGTTGCTTCAGGTCATGCAGCCATGCTTCAAACTGCTTTCTAATATACCTAATAGTGCCACAGTGATATGTTCAGCTTATTACTGTTACAGAAGCAGTAGGGTCATGGTATTCTCTGCAAAATACTTCTGTAATGGAGTGGATTAATATAATGAATGCCATTTACTGCAGCAGAAGTGACAATGATTTGATGTTTTGTTACAATTAAGACTCATTAGCCAGTGACTTTTTTCTTAGTTGTCTGACACCATAATAGATGTAACACGTATCTGATACAAAAGTTCTGAACTTCTTTCTAGTCATTTTTAATAAAGTGAGAACAAAAGTCTCAGCATTCAGCTTCTTAAAAGTGGCCTGCTCGAGGGATGGCACATACACACCTCCCTGCACAAACTACGGGGAGAATGCAAAACTCCATGAAGCTTCCAGGAAATCACTGAAAAAAGCATTTAAGCTTTCAACCAAACAACTAAAAGCTTAACCCAAGACATTACCTGGCTAAGGCATTAAAAAGGCTTTTGAGAAAGCAGGCAGATCCAGGTCTTGACACTTTACTTTTATGAAGATCCCAAAGCTCTGTGGAGACAGGAATCCCTGCATCTGAGAACAGGCTGATGGAGGGACCAGTGTACCCTACCATGAAACTGATGGAGAATTCAAACCCTGTTAGTAACAGGGCTACTTAAAGATCTCTTCTTTCCCAACCAGCATTTGAATGCTGAGGACTGAGCATCACCCTCTTCTACCAATGCAAAATCTTCTGTTCCTTGGGAACACAAAAACTCATTTGCTTTTCACAAATCTTAAACAGCAGTATGCCGAACAGCCAGAAACATTCCCTCCTCCCTTCCCCAAAGAAAATCCCCTATTAGATAAAAAATGCATTGCCAAGTAAAAGCAGTATTAGTCAAACCAATGTCAGCAGACTCCAGGCTAAGTTTCTGGACTGAAAGTCAAAAGCCAAAATAGTTTTTTTGCAAATGCAGCGTTCCCCAGTATTGCTGGGGACACAAGATCACGCTCAGCTGTACAACCTGCAAGCACACCTTACTCAGCAAAGAAAATAAGCTACCAAGCTAATTTAATTGTCTA
The DNA here is from genome assembly GCA_034783455.1 of Micropsitta finschii. NCBI lineage: Eukaryota > Metazoa > Chordata > Aves > Psittaciformes > Psittacidae > Micropsitta > Micropsitta finschii. The sequence continues at coordinate 4,216 of JAVHNF010015603.1, forward strand.
AGTCAACAGCATTTAAAATCTGGATTGCACAAATGGTGTATATATACAAAAAATTCCAACACCCCACAAATATCCCCTAAATCCTCAAAGACACACATATTTAAAAGATTCCATTTAAAACCTCAACTTGGGTATTACATGAAGAGAAAGATTTCTTAAACATACAAATTATAAACCATTCCTTTAATATTCAGCAATGATAATTAAAAAAAAAAAATGTTTCCTGAGTCACTGTGCCTTTTCTTTAATCAAAAAAGGAAACTTAAACTTTTTAGCTTTCAGTTAAAACCTAAGTCATAAGACGGACACACTTGGTGCTGCATAGGAAATGGTTTCAGAATACAAGGTTTAGAGTGAAAATCATTCAGCAATAGGGAAATAAACATCCTCAAAACCAAATTTAGGTGCAAAAGAAACACGAAAAGTTACTTGTTTGCCTTTGAAACCTAGAACAAGAAACCCCACAAGAAAAAAAAAAAAAAAAGAATGGAAATTGTAAAAAAAAATCAATACCCTATCTTACTGTTCTGGAAATGCAGCATCATTCACTTCCCTTCTGCATGGGATGGACACCTATACACTTGCCAAGACAGACATAAAACCACACTATATTGTCAAAAGTTCTAGCTGGTGCTGCTAATAATTTTCTAGATCAACAGATCAAGTCATGGCAGTCTTAAGATGCAAGAACAGAGCAAAAAGCAGGAGAGGGAGGAGGTGACTCAGCAGGCAGGACTGGAAGCCTGAGATCCAAATATTTGACTGCAAAAAGCATCACTGGGGGAGTTCCTTGACACTTCCCTCACCCTTAGGCTTCTCCAGCTCTTCTGAGCATATCGCTGGTAGCAAAGATTCCCTAAAACTACGTGTAGTGACTGCAACCTGAAAATGAGCCATCCATGCAAATTCCCAATTCACTCCCACCTACATGCAACCTCTGTTAACTCTCCCATGCAGATGAAAACCTGAGCAGCAATGTGCTAATGCATGGAATACAAACCTGTTTTTCCCTTCTACTCTAGAGTGAGGATAAAAATCACAGTCCTGCTCCCTTATCCCACGCCAGAAGAGTTATAACCCCATGAAAATCACTGGAGCTAAAGATAAGCAGGGAGCTTCAACTTTATATTAATTTTTATCAAATCCTTGAAACTGCTTCATGGGGTTTATTTTAACAGGCATTTCTACTAACAATAATAACCCCCCTTATCTGTACTAAAGAAGACGAAAAAAACCAGATTGCATCATAAATCTTAATCATACCAGCTAATAATCTTCAAAAATCATCCTTTTAACATAGATGGCACCTGTTAAGCCAAAGCACTTTTTTCCTACTGGTTTAGGAATGCAGTCTCATCCTAGCTCCTGTTATGAAAATGGAAGGTTTTCAACCAAATGCACTGGCAGCTGCAGGATCATAAAATCCTTCAAGGATGTCTGAAGCCGAGCTGTAAGCATGGCTCTCCTTATCTATAATTAGGGAAAAGAGAATAAAATCTCTAAAATGCTATGTTTAATCCCCCAGCCCTCAATGCTGGGCTTTGTCCCTGGGTGTTTCTAATAAAAGAGTTTCAAGTGTCAGCTGCAATGTAATTTTGTTTACTAGAAGCAGAAGAGTTATGGCAATGATTATGTCACACCTGAACTACAAAAAGGACCATGTATTTGCAATCTTTTTACATAAGGCACACTGATAAACATCATTTATTTCTATGCCTATGATATGCCATACAATGTACTTTTATGTATGTTTAAAGCAATTTCATTCCAAGAGATGCACATCTGATTTCAGTGGAGGGTATGTTTTCTAAGATGCATTAAGGTCTAACTAAATCTATTTTTTAAAAGAAGAAGAAGTGTAACTTATTACAACAATGCAAACTATTATTATCACAACAATGTAAAGTACCCATGGATTTAACACTACAAATGCTCTATTCATCACAATCTCATTTGGCAATAGTGTCATTTCACAGTATTTTATTATACAAACATTTCTCTGAGAGCGATGGCATCTCACAGAAGAGGTGCAAAACACAGGGCACTTTCACTCCAAAGTATCTGAATTGCAGTTCTTTATCAAATTCTTTGAAAATAAATACCATCAGCATTTCATTCCTCTTATTTTGTAAAGATGCAAAACTTTCAGTTCTAGAGCATGGAGTATGACATAAAAGCAGAGGAAATTATTATCTAGGCTAGATGGAGAAATTGAGGCAGAGAGTGAGCTCAAAGTCACAGGATCATTGAACAGTGACAGGAAAGGTCTAAGATGCTGATGCAGGCCTGTGGTCAAGCTTCTGGGCTCCACCTTCTCCAATCCCTTGATGATGCTTAGATGGTATCAGCTTTATTTTCATTAACAATTTCTCATTAATGCCTTAGCACAACAGACCAACATCAAAATCTTAGCTGGAATAGGGTAAACCCATATATGCCGGTTAACAGGCGATACGTCACATTATTATCAAAACTTTCAGCGTCTTGGTGGTTCTCTGTAAACTGATTTTCTCCCATGCCACAGAGTGAGGGATTCAGAGCATGGAGTACAGATTAGTCATGACACCCACCCAACCCCTTGGGAAGTACCACTGATGCTCAGCTCCTGCTACTCCCGAACTACAAGTCACCTCAACCAATACAGGTGCCTAAGCAGAAGCAAGGGGGTGGTAACTTTTCATCGCCTATCTAACTTTCTGATTCAAGTGCAGCATTGCTCAGGCATAAACCAAACCCTACTGTATGTCGTAAGATTTACTTCATGTCTTTCAAAAGCACCTTCCACCATCAGGGAGAGAAATCGGATCAACACATATTGATAGCAATGTGAATGGCAATACCTGAGTCTGAAACCATAAACTCCTGGATATCTTCTACATGCACCTTTTCAAAATCCTGAGGTTTTAATAGTTTAGGCACCATGCACTACAGTGCCTAAACTACTGAACTATATGTTCTTACCAGCTTTCCTCCAGCCTCACAGACCCCACTGATATACATACCATACACCTCGCAGCTCGGACCATGCCACCCTCTCCAGCAAAACCCTCCCCAAGGTTGTAGCTCCCAGTCTCACCTCTGGGGTCCCGCACCCTTCACCCCTGCCTAAGACTCCACTTCCTTCCCTTCTCACCGGCTGCTGTCATCTTTGCTGCTCTCCTGCACTGCCCTTCCCCACATTTCCCTCTTTCAAATGTCGCTGCGATCATGGAGCCTAGCAACGTTAATCTGCCACTCATTTATCATATTTCAAGCTCAGATACACAAATCCCCTTCCCTTTGTCCCTTTGGATCATTGTGATTCTGCTTTATGGTCTCGATTCCTCTTTTCTGGTCCTTTGCTTACGGGCTGTTATTTGTTATTATTTGCCTATCTGGAAGTTAATCTCTCTGAAGCCAGAGTCCTTGCCACTGCCTTCCTCCCTTCAACATGAAGCTGGGTGCTCTGTCAGCACTTGATAAACCATTTGTCATTCAGGCAGCAGATAATGTGGCTGCACACATGTCCATTTTAAGCAGCATATACTAAAATCCTGAGAATAAAAGTGTTAAAATAGCATTAAGGATTTATAAATATATGTGGTGAGTTGTTTGTGGCTTTTTTTTCCCTCTCATGAGAAACACAGCAGACAGGAGTTGCATTGCTGGGCCAGGCTTGAGCAGGTATTTAAAACTTGCAGAGCCTTGCTGTTTCAACAAGGGCTTCAGTTCTGGTCTTTTGCAAAAACTTTTGATTTCTCTAGCAATAAAATTAAAAAAACACATTAAAAGCCAGGATCTTCAATTCTCTTTCTCAGCTTTCTTTTCATGCTATAAAGCTAATGCTTTTCTTTGTTGTCCACCCACTGCTGGAGGTCAAGTAAGCATTAAGGACTAAGAAGAACTACAACAACTTCTCCCCCTATGTCCTGCTAGCAGCGAGGGTGACAGTGACAGCTCCCTTCAGGTTAAATAGAAACTTCCCTTTCCTACAAATAATTTAGTTCTTCTCTATATTGTTTGGACTTCCCACTGTGTGTTATGTCACTGTCTGAGGAATTACTCTTACTTTCACACCATCTTATCTGCTAATTGTGGTGGTCAATATTTATATGTTAGAATCTCACAACAAGAGAGACTTCACAGAGAAGATGGAGAGCTTTAACTCAGGCTGTGTAGGAGAATTACAGCTCTGTTTAGAGATTTCTGAGGTGCCAAAAGAAAAAGAACTCTGTAAAACACCCATTGAGGACTTTTCCAGCAGCTCAGCCTGTGAGGAGCTGGAGCTGAAGCACCCTCCCGCCTGGGCTGCTCCCAGCAGTCAGTCCAGCTAATGGGTGTTTCAGATACTTCTAAGAACAAAACCAACCAAACAAACCCAAAACCCCAAAACAGAGGTTGCTAAAGGAAATTGAGTGTTCTAAACCAGTTTTAGCTTGAGTTGCCTGCCATAAAACAGACACAGCCAGTAAAAAGCAGTAGCTTCAGATATTTCCAGAGGTTCGCAGAGGCTGCTCAAGATCTCCAGGGAGAAAAAACTTATTGAACCAACTGTGTCCATATGTTATGAAGTTTTCCTTAATGTTACCACCTACGGGCAGAAACCTTCCTAAACCAGAGGCTGTGGGGTCTGGAAAAAAGGGAGACTAGCACAAGTGCAGCGTAAGCAGTCATTTTATACTGTCTGCTTTAATTTCACAGAATCATAGAATAGTTTGGGTTGGAAGGGATCTTCATAGGTCATCAAGTCCAACCCCCCGCAATAAGCACAGATATCTACAACTAGGTCAGGTTGCGCAGAACCATATCCAGCCTGGTCTTGAACATCAACATGGGCGGTGCATCTACCACCCCTCTGGGCAACCTGTTCACTAAGCAAGTGTTTGGGACTTCATCAAAACAAGATATGCAATACATTCGAGTAATTTATTATTTTTTTTTTATTTTAGTAATTTCTTGCCTTCTTTTTCTCCCTTTTTCTTGTGACCATCTAAGAAAAATGACAAGGATGTCCAGGAGTGTTTCTATGCTCTTCTAACAATTTAGCAAAGAGAGTGAAACTGCGAATCTCTGAGACAGATTTTTCAGTTAATGCATTAGAACTAGTATAGAAAAAGAAAACAATTTGAAAATAAGCAACCTCCCACTCTGATTACTGCCTTAAAAATGTATTTGGACATCCAAATTTCAAAACAGAACTGGTGTTTTGTTTGTCTGGAAACTGGATTTTTGCTACCTCAATACAGGTTATATTTATTCTGAAATTCAGGCCGTCTGTACACAAACTTGCACAACAATAATTAAACTCATTTTTTTGAAGTCCAGTTTAATTACTTCTGTGACAATACTTCCATATCAGCTTTTAGTTTTATAACTAATTAAAAATGAAAAAAATACCTTTTAAAAAGTAATTTGCATTTACAATAGGCATCCAGTTAGAGTTTCTCATATGGGTTAGCTATCCACTTCTGCCACAGAGAGACACTAAAAATATCTGCTTTAGACAAAAATACAACCTTCCCTCCAACCATTCTTACACACCTTTCACCAGATTTTTAAATTACCCAGTTTTACTTTCTATCTGTGACATTCCCGTATATTACAACATACATCAGGGGCACCCAGAGCTTTGGATGGCCACTCTTGTTGACATTTATATGAGACTGAAAGCTAAACAGTAAAGCAAATGAAGAAGCAAAAATACAGCATATAGCCCCTGCAACCTCCTTGCAGATTTCATGGGACAACTGGAGTATAAAACCCAATTTGATTAATTTTCTTTGAAATCTGAAGACAAATTCTAGCAATTTTTCAAAGTGAGCCTGGCAGTTTTCACCACTGTAGTTTTTATTCCTAATGAAAGCTATAGGAAGTTGTGGCAGAAGAGGGTTAGATTTGGTCTGCAGAACCTGGATGCAGCTTCGGCTATAACAAATCTACTTCTCTCTCTATATCATACCAGTGTATCTCATGGCTCCTTCTCTAAGCGCATTAGAAATGAGTCCTCATGCTACCTACCACTGCGCTGTGTCAATTATACGCATTTTGTCCAAATGTTGCAAAAGTGATACTGCTATTTCTGATCTGCTGGAAGTGATTTTTTAGTTTCTTCTCTTCAAAGTAATTTTACACTGATTTCTCAGGTAGTACTGTGAAACCTAGGGTAGGAGAGAAAGGCTGGGGAGCAGGTCTAATGTATGCGCATCAATTTTTAAATAGCTTTTTTATGTTCCCTGGGATGAAAATGCATGCCGTTTGGCTCATTTAGGAAAGTCACAACATCCCACAAAGCCTCCTTCCCCATCACAGTCACAGCTGTGCCCCTTGGGCTGTCTTACTGGAAATTTCGAACCATATCAAGGTCAAGTACTACAAGGAAAGAGACAAGTGACCTCTTCAAACGGCTGCTACAGGGATTATTTCCCTGGACCTCTCCCTTCTCAATTTCATCAGTGTGTGCATCTTTGTTCTCCATGCCTTTTTGGACTGTCATCTCTTCTGCACTCCTGGTACACTGACTCTCACCTTTGATCAGCAATGTCAGCCCTCACCATCTCAGCACAATGCTCCAACTCCACTCATCTGTAGGCAACACTCCCTGTGAAGATTCACAGAGCAGGTTGTAAGAGGGCAGAACAAAGCAAATCTGTCCCTTCTTTCAAAATATATGGTGCCATACACATAAAATGTGACCATTTGACAGGGTGTGCTTCGACTCCTTATCCCTCCGACTGCTGTTTCATCTCATGCGCCACCCTTTCCCATGGTCTAGCCCATCTTTCCTGCATTAGACTTTGGAGTGAGTCCAAATGCTGGTTTTACTCTGTGTGCACACACCATCTAACATAAGGAGATCTTAGTCCATGACCCCACCTTGGGGGATTTTCTGCAGGATTAAATGAAATAAAAATATAGTCAATTATTCAATCATTTACTACTAATAAAATAATGTTAGACAAGAGCAGGTGACACCTTTCTCTGACCCTTTTGCACAACATCATTATCTTTTTCTTTGGATTCAGCATTCATTCTGACAGTTGGAGTTTTGGCTACTCCAATTCCATCAGCAGCTAACTGAATACAGTGCTCTTTCTCACCTAAATTTAACTGCATGCTGCCCCGTTGCATTAAACAACTGTCCTATTCTGCCTCAGGAGTCCATGTGTATCTGCTGTGGATGGAGAAAGTCATTGACAGAGTTTCCAAAATGTGCTAGGATCTCCCTTAAAAACGGAAAGCAGAGAGAAGCCAGGGAACTGGTGGACTGCAGTGCCTCCCACTGCAGCTCTCCTTGGTGTTACACGGGAAGGTAAGATTTGGGGTATGACAGCATGGAGCTCAGAGGGATAAGCTCAGCTTTGGGCAAGAAGATGAAGAGTTGGCGTGATACTGTGTATGGATATGTAAGAAGTCAATCCCAGTGCCAGCAGCTCTTACCAGAACCAAAACTAAAAGGCGATTATAAACAGGCTTCTTCAACAGAAGCTGACTTTTATCCTGTTGTGAAAATATACATGTGTATTCAGCTATGTCCTGCCAACAAATCCATCTACACCACAGTTTATTCAAACAACACTGAGGTCTTCATTTTTTTTTTTTTTACTTTAAACAACCGTTTCCAAATGAAGAATAGCTGCCAGCCAACGTATACCACAGCACGGAGCAGGCTTTAGGCCAGCATTATCCTACCTACAGATTGCCAGGTAAAAACAAGGTTTAAACCTATAAGACATTCCAAACTACAATTACTATCTGCCGTATGTTAAATTCAGTTCTGTCACACTTGGTTTTCTCTTGTACAAAACCAACCCCTCGGCAATATGCTCCAAAGCAGAACCAAACTCCCATCACTTCTGAGGCTTCCTACAGCTCATTTGGTGTCCTCCTTCAAGGTGAATAATTGCAAATCAGAAATAACTTACCGCACTGCTAAGTACTGAAAGCATCTAAGTGTTGTACAGTTCTCATCTAAGCAAAGATGGTAGAGATCCTGTCTTCAAAAAAAAAAAACTTCACATGAAGCAAACGGAAGCTCGTCTGTTTCAGCATTATACTCTGGAATTCAAAACAAAGTCAGATTTACTAAATACATATAATATTAAGCTCTTCTTTTTAAATACTTTGGGATGTGTACACACAGATTATTAAAACTACGAATGATTCTAGGATAACTGCTGATTATATGCTTTATTTCTGCATTTCACTTCGCTTGGAATATACACTAGTCTGCTCAAATTCTATTCATAAGTGGTTCCAGTTTCAGTCTTCTATGCAATGGCACAGCTCTGCAGTCATTAATTTTTTTTTTAATATTTAATGTAGCTGAAGTGCCATAATACGGAAGAGGTTTCCAAACTAAAACAACAATTGTAAATATTTTCCTAAAGGAAACTGGAGGAGAGATCTCCCTCAATCAGAGGAGGCATTTCTTCATGATGTGGAAAAACTGTTGAAGTCCAAACAAAATATCTTCCATTGGCTCAATTTTTCCATTTTTCTAAAACTTTGGTTTTAAAGCATCAGTGGGAAGAGCTTGCAATGATTAAACCTAAATCTGCAGTCCAGAATACTGAACAACGCTGTTTCAGCACTCCAGCATAGACATTTATTTGCCTTCCATGCTAAACAAAAGAAACCTCTGCTGGATTACACGTGAAGGCATTGCTATGGAGTGAGAAAAGTGGAGTTTCTCCAAGCACAGCTTACACTACTTCTGAAGAGGGGGATCATGGCAATTCCTGATGTATTCAGCAGATGCTGGGAAGGAATTACACCAAAAATCACAGCACCTTTTACAGGAACAGAACTCCATATATCTGGACATAGAAAAGCTTGAATTGCTGCCACATCACTGGAACAACCTTTGACACATGCAGTAGCTGTTAAACTCCAAATCTTTTATTTGATTAAGCCTTACAAGTCACAGAATCACACACAACAGAGAACTGTTGAGGCTAGAAGACATCTCTGGAGATAGTTTAGTCCAAACCTGCTGCTCAGAGACAAGTCACCTACAGCAGGTTGCCAAGGACGATGTCCAGTCAGGTTTTGAGTATCTCCAAGGATGGAGACTCTACAACCTGTTCCAGCATTTGACCCTCTTCACAGTGAAAAAGTTTTCTTTTGTGTTTAAATGGCATGTCTCACATTTCAGCTTGTGCCCATTGTCTCTTGCCCTGTCACATGAGTATCACAGAGGAGTTTGACTCTGTTCTCCATACTCCTCCCATCAGATATTTAACTACTTTGCTAAGGTCCCTCCTGACACTTCTTCTCTAGGCTGAACAGTACCAACTTTTTCAGACTTTCCTCATAAAAGAGATCGTCTGCCCCCTTTACCATTTCTGTTGGCTTTTCCTGGACTCTCTCCAGTAAGTGTCCACATGTCCCTTGCCCTGGGGAGCTGACAACTGGACCCAGCACCTCAGCTGGGTCTCAACAAGGCTGAGTAGAGGGGAAGGACCTTCCAGGAATGCACTTCCTAATGCTGGGCAGAGTCCAGGAAGCAGTTGGCCGCCTTTGCCACAAAGGCACACGCTGCTGACATGTGGTCAGCTTGTTGTTCATCAGGACCCTCCCCTCAGGGCTTTCTCTGCAAAGCTGCCTTCCAGATGGTTGGCCCCATCCAGTATGGGTGTGTGGTGTTACTCCTTCTCCCAGGGCACACTAGTAGGAAATGTTCTAGTTTTCAGTTCACCACACTGCCCATTTATCTAGCCATTTATCATCAGCTGGTCTTTGAGGATGTCAAAACCATGCCCAGAACTGAAACATCTGGGTGGCTGTGGGTAATGCTTAAGCTGAGTCCTGGCATTGTTTCTTTTACTGTACGGACATAGTCCCTGATGGGCGGGCATGGCTCTGCTGTACCTCCCAGTGGAAATACTCCAAAATTAACATTTCACTGGCAAAAGTAAAGCTGCCAGCAACGTGGACCTTAAATTAGAACTAGAAAGTTTCCTTTATGTTGATTATATATGAACAGCTGACATTGGCTGCACTGCTCTCCAACATGAAGGGCTGATTCAGTTGTCTAAACACAAGCATTTAGCACCACCTCAGACGCCTCAGGGTATAAGAAATAACTTCACAGTGTCGGCAAGGCAAATACGACAACAGACCTACAGGAAACCCATACCCATCTGCCGTGGCAGGCTGGAGGCACGATGGGAGACCCGGAGGCATCTTAAATAGTGCTGGATGCCTATGTTGAGCCAACTGAATTGAGACCCAAGCATCCAGATTCAGAAACTTTATGTATTTATTTGTATCAAATGCTCTTATGATTATAATATTTATGGGATGACATTTCCAAGTTCCACTCCATGACCACATCGCTACAGAACAACTATCCCAGCTTTCATTAATGGGTGCTAAGTCACAGGAATCCAGAAGAATGAACAACAGCATCAATAAATAACTCCAAATATTAAGACTCAGGCATCCTGAGCTGGGTCCTCAAACACATTCTGCTTAAATACAATGACTTAAGTTTATTACTGCTATATTTCCCTTGAATCAGCTTTCTGCAGACTGCCTTTTGAGCAAGCTCTGTGGGCTACTGGCAGGCCCAGGAGCACACACGGCAAGCATCTATGACTTGTGGCTTTTCCCACTCATTCCCTTCAGGAGTAAACATCACGGAAAACTGTAATGCAATTAGCATGCTATGTATTGGGCAAGTAATATTTATAAGCTTCATAACCTCTCCTTCAAGGTAATACACATCTTTACATTTAGAAACTATGGCTCTACCTTTCTTTTTGTTTCCTGCATTGTGTGAAAAAGTTGCACAGAAGAGGTGAGAAAGCAGGGGAGGAAGGTGGACGGACTGTGAACTGCAACACAGGAGCTGCGGGAATCTCTGAAACTGTCACTGACCTTGAGAAAATGCAGTGCAGAATTACACCTTAAATAATACTGTAGGGCTTAGTTAAAAACATAGCCTATATGCATTTGATTTAGAAAGCAGGCTTCTTACAGAAGGACTATGCCTTCCTCTTTAAAACACACGCTAAATGCGTTGATCTCAAATTACAGTATTTGCTTCTCAGTTGAATTAAAAGACTTTTTACTATGCTCCTGCCTGGAGATATTTCCCCCAAAACTCCCCCTACTTTCTTTTTAACATAAACATTACTTGAAATTAGTGCAGTACAGATGAACAACTATTAATTAAAAGTGAGGAAGATTTATTGCATTAGACAATACTGCTGTAACAGATCAAATAGCAAGAAGGATACGGAGCACAATGTGCTACCATTAGCTGCTTAATGCTTCTCAGATCACAACCCTACATGTCTCACAGGCATCACAATGGGTTTGTACCCCACCATGATTTGGTTGCTTGCCTGCGTTTCAGCTATACCTGTAACACAAGATCAGAATTTGTGAAGAGAAGACATAAAATCACAGTCTTACAAGCAGGCTGATACTGGTACGGGAGGTTTTTTTTTTTTGTCTTTACATTAACTCTTAGACTTTGTGTTAGAAGGCTTTAGCAGTAGGGCCCATGATTTCATTACCTGGGGCTTCTCAGCAGCACTATCCACCCTGTGCTGTGGAAAGCTAAGAAAGATTAGCTTTGAGCTCAAGTGACAGATGCTCCCAGTCTAAAAGGCTTTGGAGTTGCATGCCTACTGCTGCTGTGAATTTGCAAAAAGCTCTGTGCTCAGGTAATGAGAACTTGGATGGCACAGGCTGGTTACATTTTTTACTATGCTGCTTCTGCAAAGCTACTGCAAGATTTATCAAGAGGTTTTAAGCAGTTGCAATGCCTACAAACATACAGGAGTGCTGGCACATGAAAACAGTCCTCTCTTGGCAAAAGGCAGAAAGTGCCTCACCGTGAGGAACGCTGTACCAGTCACTGAGATCTGTGCACAAAGCCTGAACAACGATCATCAAACTCCATCTATGCAGAACATCTATGCAGGACAAAACAACAATCAACCAAACAATAATTCAGATGATGCAAGATTTCTGATTACATCTCCTGTACAGAAGCAGTAAGCCACATGGAAAAAAAGAAAATCAATTTCTGAGATTAATAAAATGATCAATTCGGGTCATTAGGGTTATTAGCAGCAGTTACTTCTTTAAGACAGATACTAGGAACTGAACTGAGACCAAACTCATTACCCAAACGGTTGTCTATCAACCATGAAATGGGAACAGCCTATTGTTGATTCAATTCTGATCTGGGGCTAATGATTTGGGGGTAGGCAAAGAGTTATCAATCTCAGAATGAGTTCATTGAGCCATTCTCTGACAGTCACGTATGAGGAAAAAAAGCTCACAACTGTTTCTGTTTCTAATAAAAGACAATGGAAGACATTTTCTGCAGCTGATTTGTTATCTGCCCCTTTTTTCCCTAACGCCAGGACCTGTTTCCGACCTGTTTCCAACCTGTGTGCTCACATACTTACTGTGGTTACAACTCTGAAGCTCCTTTTCCAAGTGTAAGAAAATGTCTGCACATATGCAAGGCAGAGAGTTATTAATTCTTCACAGCTTCAGCTTCGCTATTTTAAAGCTCACACCAGCTTCAAGCTTGGGCTTGCTGATGGCAAATGAGAGTTACATTTCTAATTATCTTCTTCCTTACCAAAATAAATAAAATTTACAGATTCAGGGCTATGTATGCACAAAAAAGATACTGCTATTAAGAGACAGGAAGGCTGTGCTAGAACACCCTTAGGCAAACAAAACAATTCCTTTCTCATCCCCCTCTCCTTCCAAAGACCTTCCCATTTATAGCCTGTCACTTACAAACACACTTCCAGCATTTAAAAATACTCCCCATGTTTGTGGAACCATTTTCCAGAACAAAACGTTATCATTCATCAGGAGCAGAGCTGTTTGCAGTGTGAACAATTCGCTTTCGTTAAGTACCATATGGCTGCCCGTAGGAAAATGCCAACATGTTTCAACTCTACAGCTGGGCCACGGTTCCTTTATTCATCGTGCAGATGGTTGTAATTGACACCACTACTAAAACAGGTCTCGAGCACTTCTGTAGGATCATTAGAGTAATTAGTTATTAAATACAGTTACCATTTTTAGAAAAAAGGTTTTAAGGCTTGGCATGTAAAATGCAATATTTTGCTATAATGAAATAGATAGGCTAAATGTTACAGGGAGTGGTAAAGCTGCTGTGATCCTTTTTAGTATTTTATTGGAGAGGCTATGGAAATTGCTAGAGCATAGTGAAGCACACAAAATTATTTGCTAAGGAAATCAGCTGAAACCAGGAGTATTCTTAAATAACCTCCTAGCACAACTGAATACTAGAACTGAAGAACACAAATCCAAAATTATGGGGGAAGGAAGTGAAACTTCACTCATCACCAAATCTCAAGATGGATTCTAACCTTAACTGTGAGATGTTAACAGTTTTGTTAGGTTCAGGAAAGATGATCATTGATTCCATATCCCTGGTACTCTGATGCACATATTTTCAGGATTAAATTACGAATGTGTGATTTATTTTAATCACAGAATCAACTAGATTGGAAAACACCTTTAAGATTATCAAGTCCAATTTTCACCCCAGGACTGCCAAGTCCACAACTAAAACATTTCACTAAGGGCCTCATCTACATGGTTTTCGAACACTTACAGGGAGGGTGATTCTACCACTTCCCTGGAAAACCTGCTCCAATACTCGATCACTCAGTGACTAAGTTTTCCCTAATATCAGGCCTAAACCTTTCTTGCAATGAAATTCAAACTACTGAGTGATAAGTATCACAGAATAGTTAGGGTCAGAAAGGACCTTAAGATCATCACGCTCCAACCCCCCTGCCATGGGCAGGGACACCTCACACTAAACCATTCCACCCAAGGCCTCATTCAGCCTGGCCTTGAACACTGTCAAGGATATCAAGATATCAAAGCTTTGTTGATTGCTATATGTTTCATATTGCCTGGTTTCCAGAGAAAGAGCAGATGATAGCAAATAATGCCATGCTAGACAATCAACTGTTTTGATTTTAAAGGTTTTGTTGCATTTCTTTTTTATGTCCCTCTCCTTTTTCAATCCATCAATAGTTTAATGAAACATGGAACTTCGGAAACTGCCAGATTGCGACTTGCCTGGGAGAAGGAAACAATATTAAACTGTCCAGCATGACTTGCCCACCTCAGCAGCTGAAACTCTGTGTCAATGGTTTCCCGTTCACAAAACACTATGATGAAACTGGTTGCTGTGAAGTCTTCGAGTGCCAGTGTAAGTACTGCAGCAGGAGAAATCTGGAAATTTATATTATGCTCAGTTTGGTCTCAAGAAAGACGTCTATGTGGTCAGTACCTATATTATGTTCATATTAATTCAGCAGGATCTCATCGAAAAGAAGTCCTATTTAATGCATTTGCTTTTAAGAGCAGATAACAGTGTCCTTGCTAGGCTAATTTTTCTTTACCAGACCAGTTGATTCAGCTCTCACTGAAAGCAAGTAAAAGGGTTAAAACCAGCTTGTACTTACAGGAAAATCAGAAACCTAGCTTAAAGTCTGTCACTCTGTCTTTCAGGTATTTGCAGTGGATGGGGAAATGAGCATTATGTGACTTTTGATGGAACATATTATCATTTTAAAGAAAACTGTACCTATGTGCTTGTGAAGTCAATTCATCCTGACACTCACAACTTCTGGATTCACTTAGACAACTACTACTGCAGTGCCATTGATGGAGCAATTTGTTCAATGTCCCTTCTTATTTTTCACTCTAACTCTGTTGTTGTTCTGACACAAGCAATGGAACATGGAAAAGAAACAAACTTGGTAAAGTATTGTGAAAAAATAATTCTCAGTGTTATTTTGCTGTAGTTATATTACTGTACAGCCAAATGTCTTGTTATGGCAAAGGATGAAACTTGTAAAAATGCAATGAGGAGGAAATGTAATTACATTGCTTTCTCTATCTTTTCCTTGGTTTCAAGAAAAATTTGTGTATGCTAAAAACTTAGGAAAATATCATGTAATTGAAAGTTGTGTTTTTCTTCCTGACTGTCATTGTTTAAGCCCAGATGGCAACCCAGTACCATGCAGCCACTCTCTCACTGCCCCCTCTTCCCCGCCCCTCTCCCAGAGGGATGGGGAGGAGAATCGAAAGAATGTAGCTCCCACAGGTTGAGATAAGAACAGCCCAGTAACTAAGGTGTATCACAAAACCACTACTGTTACCACCAATAATAATAATGATAAGGGAAATAAC
>JAVHNF010015607.1:12349-23108 GCA_034783455.1 Micropsitta finschii
ATGAGAATAAAAAAAGTAGAGCAACAATACTTCCAGAGATTTCAAGGATTTCAAGTGATGGCGATTTTGTTTAGACACTCTCTTCACCAAATTAATCTGTAAACCTGCAGACACATTTCTAAGTAAGAAGGTCAATATAAACGAAAAATCTTGGTTTAAAAAGAAACAAAAAACTCACGCAGAAAACCACAAAAAAACCCCAAACCTTCAAATTTGACATCTTCACTACTTGTGTTCAAAGCCTCACTTATATTTCTTCATTTCATTACATTCTGTCTCTCTTCAATTTTAAGCTATCTTTATTATTCTACACAGTGCTCAAGTTTTTCCCTAAACAGTCTTTGCAACCTAAGACTGGCTGCAGGTGGCATATTCAGGCAAGGTTTTTTTTTGTGTGGACATGTTGCTCTTACAGTTCATGTTCTTTCCCAGATGCAACCTCCAAAAGGTTATTGGGAAACAAGTAAAACTCTTGCATATACCTTTCTTCACCTAGTATGTTGATATCAAGACTTTGGAAGCCTGTACAGAAACATTTTCTCTTTCAGAATTTATGGATCTCTAAGATGGTGCTACAATAAAGAGTTTCACTACTGCGATAGCTCCGAGTATGGGATCTGAGATACACACCATTGGATTCTCTCCTGAGTTTTTCCTTAGAAGAAGCTTGATTAGAAGGATGAAAGAATTTATAACTTTATAATTTTTTATTAATTTTTTTTTAATTAGTAGGAGCCATCCTGTACTATATTCCATTGCTCTCAAACAGCACCAAAAGATTAACTTGCAGATACAATGGAAATATTGTGAAATATTAGGTTGTTTTTTGTTTTTTTGTTTGGTTGTTTTTTTTCTGGAATAATAATGATAAATTTTCATATTTTAGAACAGGAAGCGTTCTTTAGGGCTAAGTTTGGGTGACCTTTTCATCCAGAGAAAGAGAGAAATTAAAATAAGAATGTTACATATGCTCACGTCAGCAGGAATGTTATAAACTATATATACTTCATGACAGAAGGGTATAAGTTGGAATGGCAAATTGATCAGTAATAGCAATATCACCCATAGCAGTTCTCAGTTCTCCTGTCAAGTAAATCTGTGTCACAGGTTCTCTGGAAAATTCTTGTTTTCTTATACCTGATGACTTTTTGCATGTCATTGTCTGCCATGACTTTTCACTTAAAGAATCAGTCTCAAAATAACTGGTTGAAGTTGAATCATGCAACAAGGCAAGAAAACACCCTCACAAAAAAAACTACTGAGAAAAGTGTTTATAGCCTCTTGTACGAGAGGGTGGAGTGTCAAGGCTTTTGTTTAAAGCCTAAAGGAGAAATTTTAGGTTACTTATTTGAAGAGTTTTTTAACTATTTAGTTCAATTTTTAAATAAAAATAATACTGAAGTTATCTATAGCCCTCCCCAGTGTGCTAGCACCAGCTGGAGAAAGATGATACACTAAGGAATACCCTTTTCCTCCACTTGCACCTTTTTGTAGTAAGCAATTTCCATTTGACATTTTTCTTGTGAAAGCAGACTTAGGCACCACTTCTATTTCAAATACAGAGTTCAGAAATCATGCAATCAAGAATCTCCTCCCAAGTCACAAACTGGCTTTAAAACACATGTTCTTTAAACAACTTTTTGAAGTTTTTTTTCCCTTTAAGATTTTATGAGTCACATTTTCAGGACTTTTCCACAACCACAATGACTACACATGGAAGCTCAAACAATCACCAGGCTCCCATGAGCTGGGAGTTAAGTAGGCTACAATATATTGCACAATTCGTAATAGCTCAGAAGGGCTGGCAGCACTGGTAGCATCTTCCCAGGGATTTGTTTGACAGTGCCTTCAGCTGATTGCTGGATTCAAAACCATAAAGAGATTACAAAGAAGGCTTTCCCTAGTACAGAGTCCGGAACAAGAAAAGCATAGCTCCCAGAAGACTTGGTCTAGTTTGGCCACTTTCTTTGGGTCCTTCAGTACATTTATAGAGGTTGCGTCTGCAAAATCCCAACCTGAAGCATGGAGTGAACTCTCAAGTTGAAAAAAAAAATAAAGCTAGCATAGTGCCTAAAAAGTGGCACTTCCATCATAACAGTTTGGAACATATGTGAACTTACTTTCTTCCGACGAGCTTCCGCAGCATATTGATCCACGCTATGTACTTTTCCTCTTCCTTTCTTTGGAGCTGCAACTGGTCTTTCCTGTCTCCTCTTAGGAGGAAGCTTTCTCTTAGGTCTCTTAGGCGCAGTAAGAGGGGAGCCATAACTACTCTCCTGTACTGGCGGGGAGAGATGTCTGGACTCAGAAAAAAAGCCTGTCTCAGCTCACATCAGATAGTAAAGCTACCTGTGCCAGATAATCCTGAAGCATAAATGTTGTGGCCTTTTCAAAAATATAAGTTTCTGGACAATTTAGGATCTATCTTTTCTTAAGGAGGAATCCACCAAATTGTACTGAAAGCAGAACAGCAGTTACAAGAGCGGGCAGCATACAAGCAAATTAAATTGGTGTTTCAGAAGACAGGTGGGGCTTTTGGTTTTGAAAATATATAGATATATGGGGGGAGTTATTTATCAAATGTTAACTTATTAATATTAGCAAAATCTAAGTAAACTTAATTTCAATTTAAGTAAAATTAATTGCATACAATTTAGCAAGTCTGGGGTAGAGTGCTAGTGGAAACACAACATTTCACTTGGATGATGGCTCAGGTATGAGTACTAGAGCCTGTCCAGTTCAAATGGCTTTCTGAAAGGTTTTCTGCACTCACTTTTTTTTGGCCGAATCAGTGACATCAGGTACCCTAACCAGTAGGATTAACAGGTGCCACTATTGTGTGCCAGCCATGCACCCCACATCAGCAGAACCCCACTAGCCACTATTCAGGGACTGCAGGTCTGCAGGACAAAACTACAATGGCGAGACTCAGCATGGAGCTGCACTGTTGCCTGCCTTATTACCAGCTTTATGGGCAATTTTAGAATTCAATTTCCTAACACTTTTGGTGTTGCATCTTACTGGGTAATGTTACTGTTCGTAAATGCACAAATACCTGGGATAGACTTGTAGAAGGGGAAAAAATGATGACATGACTGGAAAAAAACTACTATCCCATTAATCAGCTTGCACATAATTTTAAACTGCCAGCTGGGCTTAAACCATCACAAACTGTAGCACTCTCACTGACTTTAACACAACTTGCAAGCTCTTGGTATTGCTCAGGATTGCGTGTGAAGTGCTGATAGATGATACCTACGGGGAGGCAGTAACTACAATATGCTGCATATAACAGAGCACACTGAATGGGCTTGAGAAAAGTCAGAGATTTATGATGATATTTAAGTTCTACGTGCTTAGGCAGCTTCTCACAGTTGTTCAGTTACAGAGCTATATAAACAGGGAAGGGAAGGAAGGGGATGTTACCATCTGCCATGCTGTTTCATTGCTTCCAAGGCAAGCAGCTGGAAAGGAGATTCTAGTCCAGTCTCATTCGTCTCTCTCCAGAAAGGCATTTTAATAAAGCAGCACCAGAGTTTTCTGTTTTTAAAACGCTTCAAGCTTTGTGCAGTCCTGATGAGAGGAGCGGCAGGGAAAGGAAGGATTCTTGGTTTACTGTCTCTGAACCAGCTCAGACAGAGCTCCACAATGCCAGAAACACGCGAGCGCAGGAGACCCAGGTCTGAACACTGAAATTGGCCGTCTCAAGACAGCATGTTAGAAGAGCAGAGGGAACGGCTTAGCAGTGCCAGATTTCGATGTGTTTTAGAGCTCTTATGGTAGTATATTTCTAGAATATTTTACTTTCAAAAAAATGTTAGCTAGGAGAAAAAAAAAAAAAAAGCCAAGTTCTTATTAACCAGCCAAATCTTAGTCTTGCTTGAGAAGAGTCAGAACAGAGTTATGGAGGAGGGAAACGAATCCCTCCTCACTTACAGAAGGGAACTGTAACATCACAAGGGTAACTAGCCAGCCAAAGCTTTGCTTCTTGACCCGGACGGAACAACCTACCAGAATTCAACTGCAGAAGCACAGAGGGAAAGAAAAACAAAATGCAGAAGTAAATCAAGAGCAAGCATATATTTGATAACTCCCATAACTACTCCTGGAAACAAAATGGAACTCCTTAAATACTTCCTGTGACGTTTATTCATGTTCCCCCCAAAAAAAATACCAAATTCTAGACAGCCAACTCATTTACACTGAAATTCATAATGCTAGAGGACATGCAGTGTTACACTACTGGACACTGGCCATAATTTTTATTCCATTTTCATCAACAACACTGGCAATTCACCCATAAAGTTTAAGTGCATCTAAGTCCCTTTATTTCTAGCTTTTAAGACACTCTGCTGTTGTGCATGTCCTGCGAAGCTCTAAGTACCATCTGCTAAAGTCTAGAAGATGAAGATTGTCAGTAATGGGTGACATTAGATTATATGTTTTAAATGCATTTAGAACATTATTTGGTATAATAAACTCTAGCAAACATTCACTTTAATGCTCAGGTTTCCAAAGTGTAAAAATATTCCTCAAGCTAGGGAAAAATGCAGCAAGAAAACTCAACATAAAATCTTCACTCTTAAAAAGAAGTAAGAAGCCTATCTTAACCATAACTCAGAATTGTTAAGAGCTTGTTTTCAAACATTATTGTTCGGCTGGTCTGCCTTTGCCTGGGGAAAGTGAAGTGGTCAGTAAGTATTACTCCAACTGCCTAACTGCAGCCAGCTGTATACAAGAAAAGAATGATTTCATGAAGAGGTCGTGCTATTGGTATCAAGGAAGCAGCTGAACGGGATCCCTTTGAGGACTTTCTTTCCAGCTGATTTATCTAAATTCATAGCTCCTAAAAATTATATTGAAAACAGTGTCAAGAAAAACAATATAAAATATCTGTCCTGAAACCAGGCCCCTAGCAAATTTCAGCATCTGTGTACTTACACAGCTGTATTCATTTATTTAAATTTCCATTCACAAAGTCATGTCCACTGTCTGAACTGCAAACCCATACATGCCCATCTGCTAACTTGCCTGTTCTCAATTTGCTAACAATCAGTTTCATGCTCGTGTTTAACACAAATGGCATAAATCAGTCTATTTGTAAAATTCTCATACGCTATTAATTCATGCTTATTATGAGCCTAAGCTTTGCCTTGCAATTAGAGGGAACCTTCAGAAAACCATCCAGAAGAGACACCAAATATTAAAATCCTTTGGGGTATTTTTGCTTTTATAGTGACTTTTTCTATGAAGATAACAATTACACTTCACTTTTAGACACTTATTATTAACCTGAAACTAGATTACCACATTGGATGCTAAACTGGTTAAAGACAACAACTTAAAGAACAAATTCAGTGTCATCAGGTTCATACTCTCCTGAAAGTTCATGGAAAGAGTCCCCAAACCCTATTCAGAAGTAAGTGACTGTCTACGGAGAAATAAAATTAGAGCTGTCAGCTATAAGTCACATATAATGTATGTAACACTTCAATGAGAGGAACTATAAACATCACTGAGCAATAAATCCTTGAATCAGAGAGCTCTCCTTACCAGTACCTCACTTAACCAAATCAGACATCTCTCCTGATTTAAGCAAAATGACAACATGAAGACATATCAATGCCTGTCAATTTAGGAAGAGTGTTGGCAGATTTTAATTGCCACTTATCCAGAGAAGGGACTATTT
Organism: Micropsitta finschii; assembly: GCA_034783455.1. Taxonomy (NCBI): domain Eukaryota; kingdom Metazoa; phylum Chordata; class Aves; order Psittaciformes; family Psittacidae; genus Micropsitta; species Micropsitta finschii. The sequence continues at coordinate 18,039 of JAVHNF010015607.1, forward strand.
TCTATTCAGTGAAGTGTTTCGGTGCTGGTTTGGAATAATTCCTCACACTCGTGCTCTGGGACCATGGCTCCAAGTTCTCCAATAGGGATGCTACCCACAGCAAGTTCATAACCATTGCAAACTTATTTAAACAGCCCAATTAACTCTGGCATATTAAAAAATATTATTCCTGCTTCTCTTTGCTCTCTTCTCCAGCAGAGAACAGCTCTCAGATGTATACCAAATAAGTAAGAAACTACTGCTGTGTACCTGACTGCTTTGTATTACCTGCCAAAGGTAAATATCTGACACACTCTTCTGTATTTGAAGGTTTGCAAACATTTGTTTACCCTTTAAAAAGTATGTATAAAAACTTCTACAGTCTTGTGACGACAATCTGCAGGCGTGCATTTGTGCCGAAACTTTGCAGAGGACCTTTGCCAGATGTCAGAGATCATCGGAGATGCCAGATCCCAGCCACACAAAGTAGTGGGATATTCAGGTGCAGAATTTACTTGCCGTCCCCACAAAGCCCAAACAAGTGCATGATCTTGTCACCTGGACAGTGTGTTGGCAAGGAAGCAGTACTCGTCAGCCCCAGCCAGATACCCAAAGTTCAAGCAAGGGGTTAAACTACTGTAGTGTTCTGCACATCATTTCTCATTAAAATACCTTACAGTGCTTCAAAATTTTTTCCGAACTCAACAGTATGGTCCTGAGGGAACAGTACTGGCAAAGCTTTCCGAGCCCCTGTAGGGCCTATATGAAACTGGAAATAGCAGCTTTTTACAGTTCGTGACAGACTGGAATTATTACTTTGGCTACTGCAGGCTGTCAGCTTCAAACAAAGCTTTTTCTCCTCTGCATTTTTCCTTAATATTTTCTGCGTTATATTTTTATTACTTTTAAGAAGGATAAATTCTTAGGGGAAAGTTAAATTATGCTGTTGTACCTAAATATATCCTTGTCTTTGCCAAGTAAATCTTTCCATTTGCATTATCATATCACAAAGAGCAACAGCCTTCTGAAAGGCATGGGCAGTTCCTTCTCAGTAGGAAATCTCACATGATAAATCCTTTAGACAATAACTTTGCGCGCTGGCAGAGGGGAAGCATATTGCAGAAATGGGTGAAAAAACGTTGCTGGAAATGTCACTCCTGAGCAGTGGCAATTATCGGGGGAAACAAAATAAGTGCATTTCAGACACATGGTTTATCTGCAGAAGAAAATCTGTACTAACCTCTGAGTTGAAAGGACCATATCTATGGCCAGCAGCATCTGGTTGCTCAGAGTAGAAAGCATAAACGTAAGGCCTGAAAGAAAGAAAGAAAGGTCTTGTTCAGGATAGCTTTCCTTCAGCAACAAAAACACAGATCTGTTAGGTCAAGTCAACCTTCCAATGAGAATTGGCTTTACGGAAAAAGAACTGTTTCTCAATCCTAACATCATAGAATCATCTAGCAGTCATGTGTTCCCATGATACAATTAAGCAATTAGTTGTTCTACAGTTTTATTATATCCAAGAACACATGCAGGGAGGCACATGGGGTACCATCTGAGGACACAGGCTCTTTCTAAGTCTTGTAGGACAGATCACAACAGCAGCTTGCCTGAGCTTTGCAGCCAGTAGCATGTGGGAACTTGCATACTAAAAAATACTCATAATTAAAATCTTAATATTTTCCCACTACTCAGGGTCCAGTCCTGCAACCACCACTGCCTGTAAGGTTGTTAAACCATATTAGACTCAGTTGGATAAGAACAATCCAAGTTAATCCATGTAACTACATGTTTCTTGATAAGAAATAAATTCAAACCGTGCTACACATTTATTGACAAGAATCAAAATGCTGATGGATAAAAGCTGAGATTAAAATAAAAGATTAAAACTAAATGCAAATCCCAAACAAATCCTTAAATCAGGGATATCATTTAACAGACAAAAGTTATTTTTAGAACTAAATTTCCCCTTGCTCTTCCAGCTACTTTTTAGAAGAAGACAAGCTAGCAGTTATCCAACAGCAGATGCCAATAAGTGAATTACCTTTCATTGTCTGGAAGGGTTAGCCACTGCAGTATTGTTAATATTCTGCGCTCATGGGGGATGACACTGGATCACAAAATACAAAAATATACCTCGTTATCATAGAATACAAAAACTATCAATACAGTCTTGCTATGAACTGATTCTAACATGATTAAAAACAATTATAACAATATTATTTGCTTTTAGTATGCTGCATCTTGTTTCTTGCTTGATCCTGATTCTTATTTTGCAAATAAAATTACCTCAGATCTCCTGGATGTCCACATACTTCAAAAGAAAGGTGATCAAAAGGTTGCAATTGGAGTCAGAACTCAAGGCAGTAAATCTAACTGTTCTAAATAGAAATGAGTAACATTCTGGTAGCTTTAACCCAGATGGACCTTTTTTATGTACAATGGTGTTATCATTGGAGAGCTGGCATGAGTAAAAACTATTAATTTGCTCACATCAGTACAGGTTTAAAGTATCATCCTGCTCTGGCAGTCCTGAAGGCTGTTCCCATAGACTTAATGGTAACCAAACTGAGGGCTAGTCTGGTGTAAATGAAAACAGAGGCATCTGACACACCAGGCCATCAGCATGGTGACTTGCACAACTTTGACAGCTTCTCACTCTGCAGAACAGACTCATCCTATTTCACTGTTTGTGTCCAGAGACTTCTCACTTGGCTGCAGAGGCCAAGTTTATGCTGTGTGAAGGACTAACCTTATAAACAGCCGTTAAATAGCTCATCCTAGGAAAGCTCTGCTGGTCAGTGACCATGCAGCTATTTTAATACAATAGCATAGTCAGTCCAGATTCCATCAAACTAATTACAGAATCCCAGGGCAGGAATCAAACACAACTGTCTTGGATTCACCATGCTGAACTGAATTCAGCACTCTGGAAACATCTGACAGAGAAATAAAAAAGCCAACAGCTATTTTAAAATGAGTTCATTTTTAATGCCATGTAGAATAACAGTGGTCCTCAGTCTCTAACTACAGAGAAAGCTTTTGATTGTAAAACAACTGTAAAAATGAGAATTTGTGTTAAAATTTGCAAACAAGGAAATATCATAAAGCAGAACAATCATCTTGGGTACTGCCCAGCTTTAAAATTTGTACTAATTGTGTACTAAGAAAAAAGCCATTGTTTCAATTAAGTAATCTGGGACTAAGATGGTTTTAATGCTTCTCTTTTCCAAAAAAATTTGCCTGAAAACTGCTCAAAAAATATCATTCTGTGTCCCAAAATAAAAATTAAAGTTTTAACACATAGACATTTATCTATCTCATTTGTACCTGAAGTGGCTGTCTTGCTCTCTTATTATTGCCATTCACATGACATATCCTTGGTTGCCTTCCGTAACATTTTGTATCCCCACGCATTCATTGGCCAGGGTGTTTATTGTGACTATGTAGTTCTAGAGCTTAGGAATCACATTAATTTCTTTGTTTTGTAGAGCACTAGACTGGAGCTCTGACAGATAACCTGCAAGCCTAAGCCTATCTTCAGGCTCATACACAGTATATTTTATTTTATTCTTTCCATATGCCAAATGATATTTAGAGTAGTAAAGAGTATTATTCCTAATGGAATCACAAAAAAATAGGCAAACCCCTTTAGTACTTCAGCCTTGACAGTCTGCCCATTGTCATTGCTCCTGCAATCCTGCCATTGAAACGAAATAGAGAGACTGACCCACACAAACTCCTCAGAAATTATCAAAATTTATTAATTTTTTGGTTAGAAAGATATGTTTGGTTAGAAATATATGTTAGCTGGGACAAGGGAAAATAATTTGGAACCATTAAACAAAAGAATACAGTCAGAATCCTCAAGGCTGTCTTTTAGGAAAGGGAAATTGGATATCTTACTCAAAGGTCAGACTGGATTGTAAACTGAATGAGTCAGGCTTTGAGTCAATTAGGCTGCTGATGTCAAAAGACATAAGAGGACAATAAAAGAGTCTTCCACAAACTCTTCCACTCAAAGGACTAGGAAACATTACTAGCAATACTAAGGATGTGAAATAACACACCATGTAATGAAAGTAATTTATTACATATTCACACATCTTTTCTTCAAACAACTGCTAAAAACCAGTGTATGAACTTCAAGCAGCAAACTGTAACATCAGAAACATTGCACAAATGAAATAAGAGAGGCTTACAGGTATGGTCTCCAAGCTGCCAAATGCTTAGATTAAGAAAAATGACTTAAATAAACTCTTGCATCAAATTAATTCTGAATTATTAGTTACAAATCTCCAGAAAACAGGGTGCACTTACACAGACCAGAAGAACGTGCCAGCTTTCACCCCTTGCTTGGCTGCAGTAATCCAAATCTAATGAGGAAAATATAAGAGGATTAGAATGTGTTCAGATCTTTAATTACCCTCTGAAATCAAAAGGAAATGTTTTCAACACACATTCTTCTACCCTGAGCCTAGAAGTGAAAATTGCAGTTTTCAGCCTGTGTTCCCAGTTCAAACACATGGAGCGACAAACCTATGCAAATTCTGTATTGGTGGATCAGCCACCGTGCTGTGGACTTTCACCCCTAAAACTCTGTGTTGCTTTTAATACAAAGCATTAAGATCCATGGCCACGAATTTCTCCAGTATTCTATTTAATTTTCAAAAATAGGTCATTACTCCCCTGAGCTTTTTAATGTTCAGGTGTTGGAGGATACTCTGCAGGAAGGAGCACAGCTTAACTGTAAGCAGTGCTTCCATAAATGTGCCCCTTTTCCAATATTCTAACACCAGCAGCCATCAACAGAAAACATGTTAGAAAAGAGAACACAAGTAAAGGGAACAGATGAGTGAGCAGGGCTATAAAGAAAGCAATGAGGGACACCTTCCTCCATAAATGTTTAATAACTTTCTGAGCTCACCCCAAGTGCTTGATAGAAATGACGAAAACAATCTCCATTAATTATTCAAATCCTCTTTTCAGTCACAGAATCACAGAATCCCAAGATCTCAAAAGATCATCTAGTCCAACCCCCCTGCAAGAGCAGGGTAACCTAGAGTACTTCACACAGGAACTTGTCCAGGC
>JAVHNF010015607.1:28806-47940 GCA_034783455.1 Micropsitta finschii
CAAGGGGTAATGGGTTAAAACTTAAACAGGGGAAGTTTAGATTGGATATAAGGAAGAAATTCTTTACTGTAAGGGTGATGAGGCACTGGAATGCATTGCCCGGGGAAGCTGTGAATGCTCCATCCTTGGCAGTGTTCAAGGCCAGGTTGGACAGATCCTTGGGTGGAATGGTTTAGTGTGAGGTGTCCCTGACCATGGCAGGGGGGGTTGGAATTAGATGATCTTCAAGTCCTTTCCAACCCTAACTAATCTATGATTCTATGATTGTAAGAGCTCTATGATATGCAGACAAGGTTTTCCTTCTTCTCCCCTTAGCTTTACTGTCTTGTCTTTCCTAGTTATTTTTGGCAGTCTATGTCAATGTGATATTTAGAGAAAATTATAGACAGCTAGAACAGACTGTATCTAATCCATGTATAGATGGAGATAACTTTTTCCTCTTATAAAAATCTGAAATTCACTCATCATATGTGCAATTCTTCTATGTACAAAGTCCACATGTATCAGATTTCTGGAAGAGATCTACCAGCTCCTCACCCAAGCACTATTGCCATTCTGTCAGGTTTGCCAAACTTACTGTTTTCCCTCATATTAAATGCTTACAATTAAATTATAGCCCTTTCCCTATGCATATTTCCAGTTTCCCAAAGACATTTCCAGTTTACTGTTTGCGTATTTTTCCTATTTAACACTTCTTCAGATCAGGTGGTTGATTTTATCGTCCATACTTGTCTAAGCAACACACTCCCTGCCCTCTGAGGATTTCATCCAACATACGCTCATACACTGTTGTGTAACTGTCTTGAGCACTTCTCAGCTGTCATTTCTCATGACTCTTGCTTACAGTCCAGAAAAACTTCTTTTTGCTGGAGCAGCATAAGTTTTTTAATGGACATGTGTGGGAATTACCCGTATTCCCCACTCAACACAGAAGGTGTGAAGTATTTATAGACTTAGATTGATATAAATATCAGTTTAAAAATACAGACATTTGTACAGTCCCGAACAGCTACTTCTCCTCTAATTCTTACCTAATTGTGATTAAGATGCACAATTAAATATGCAACGTATAATTAAATTACAGCTGTTGAACAAATTGTCACACAGCAGTTGAGCCACAATATTGTCTGTGAGCTTGCTGCCTGAATGCAGCAGGAATGATTTGTTAGTTGTGTGACTCCGGCTGTAGCTGAGGTGAAGGAAGAGGCAACCCACTGCTGCCTTTTCACTGCTGCTAGCTTTGATCCTGTTTCTTTGCTCACATCTAGGAGGATAATAGCTAGTAATGTTCCTTGACTACTTCTCTTGACACAATCCATGCTAAAAGCTAACCCAGGTCATAGCTGGGCAAGGGAGAGTCTGTGCTCACTGTTAGGCTGACAAATTTTACGAGAGAAAAAAATACCTCATTTTGGCCCAGCTACAGCCAGACACATCTGCCTGGAGCTTGAAATTGCCTTGTCTCATGTTTGTTGTGGACTAAAACCACATGCAGACAAATAACATACACACTTGTTAAGCGTAAAACCATCTGAGTAACTTCCTTTAGTCTCCTGGGATATTTCTGTTTTAAGAGATTTGGGGGATGACACTGATCACTTCAGCAAGCAGCAATGACAGATGATGGTGTTCTTAAACCACTTCCAATTTCCCCACCTCTATCACCTCACTCTTTTGTGGGGTTAACTGATCAAGGAGCTGCTAAACTACAGTTCCGTAAGCCATCAGTGCAATGATGTGTGCATGCACCATGGCTGCTTGCACGTAAAGCTTGTTAGTTTAATTTAAACCCACATTTGTTGGCAAAGCAAGCCACCACAGCATGAACTAATAGAGAAAAGAGCAGCTGAAGCAAGGGGACTCTCTTAGCTGGAGTAGTAAGGAATATTTTGAAGAAAGATGTTTCTATGTCCAGAATAAGGAATCAGAGCTAGAGAAAACACCAAATCCAACACCAAGAGGACCTGGTTCAGCCACTGCTGCTGTGCTCATGGCAGAAGTTAATTCAAACTTCTACAGCCTCTGCAGCAAGTCAGGTAACAGCAATCATTTGTGGACTTAATTATGAAGTTGTGCCACGCTGTGCTGACAGAACATTAATACTAAAACTGCCACAAGGACGTTATGAGGATGAAAACCCGAGAAACCCATAATGAAAAGGAAACATTATGCCACTGTGACGAAAATTCAGTGTTAAACTGCTGCCCAAAGTGAGGGTTTTTTCCTAGCTACATCTAATTTATGAGTATCAATGCAAGCACCTTTCCATAATCAATGGTTTTATTATTCTGAAAAGCAAAAGCCAACTCAAAACATTAGGTTAAATTAATAGACACAGGGCCTAGGTTTTTTGTAGGTTAGGTACAAATTGTTCACAGATGTATTTTTTTAATTATTATTATTGGCTATGTTCCACAGCACAGGGGGAGGGGAGGAGAGGGAGGAGGAAAGGAGAAGGGAATCTGAAACTTACTGGTTGACCTCCCCACCATCTGTGATTGAATTTCTCTCGCCCTCGAAGACTGAAGCTGGCATCAAACACTGGGTCATACATCGAATTGCCAACGATTCCATGTGATTCAGGATAGAGTCCCTTTGTGCAGAAGTACATTAATTAGTAAAACCCTAATGCACACAAATCCAGTTCTCCATAGCTATCTGCAAAGACCACTGAATTATTGTAAAATAGGTATCCTTGTAACTGCACACCAGAAAAAGTTTGAACTTTAAGATAAGCACATTTAAAGCTTTCTGTAGTAACGAAAGCAGTAGGGCATGACTGACTGGTGCTGAAAAGCATAAAAACTTCTGTTACTTGATACTTCAAAGTATTTTCACACAGGTTAAAAGTTAGCTTGAGGCCATCTAAAATAAGCAGAAATTTATGAAAAGGTTGATTTGGACTTTCAGTTCCCTCTCTGGAAACAGTAATTCATTCTCTGGTTGCAAGAGTAACACTTAGCATTTCCATCTTATAATGTTTTATCTTCACTAGAGCCTCTGTGAGATAAGTTATTTCCAAGAAAATAAAAAACACAAAAAAAGGGCAAGGCAACCAAAGCCACAGCAAAATTTGTGCATCAGTAAAGTCAATGTAAGAAATTTCTGCTCTTCTCTCTTTCTCCTGGCCCTCTTCTATCCTCAATTATTTGTTTCTCCATCCCCTCTTTTCCCATTTAACGTTTGTGGAGAGGCTGCAGGAAAGAAAGGAAGGATTAAAAAAATGCAGCCGCAGGTAGGGAGCCCCTTATCCCAGTTTTAGGAGTCCTGTCACATGGGAGCGTTTGCATGCCAGCATGGGGACAGGCTGGCAGAAGTGCAGAAGTGATGGTTTGTTGTACTGCAGGGCCAGCTCAGCATCCAACACACTCAGCAACTGTAAACTGTAAGTCAGCTGCTAAATCAGCCCCACTGACTTCAGCTACTCCAATGAAGGAACAAGTGCTAGTTGTATTCTGGGTAGGGTTTCAGGGTGGTTTTTCCCCCACCTTGAAAAACTTTGACCTGTAATTACACAGCAGTACAAATAATTGCAAAAGCAGGCATTAGAAAGCACAGAAAAGCTGTAACACAGTGTATAGTATCTCAGAACAGCAAAATGATGAAGAAAATACTTAAGATAACTGATGACTGAAAAGAATGGACAATGAAGCAGTTTTATTAAATAAAACAAAACCTTGCTTCCCACAACCTACATTTCTGTTGCAGTGCAACATTTTATCATCAAAATGTCTTTCATAGGGACTTACAGTAGCAAGGGTGTACAAGTTGGGGAAGGTTTTTGTAGGGTAGACAGGCCTCATGTAAGGAGAATGTGTTCCACAAGATCCTGAAAAATCAATAGCAAATACAAACATTAGGAAGCGGAGCTCTCAGATTTGTAAAACAAGAACAGAAATTGTCATTTGCTAGGACTCAAAATGCTGCAGAAACTGGTTAAATTTTAACCCATTTAAATGCACATCCTGCTGCTCAACATTGGCAGGTCTTCCCATGGGACACTAGTAAATCCACTCATGCACACTTTGTACCTCATAATAAGCAACTGAAATAAAGCAGACAGAGGACTACACAACCAGCTGCATTTCCATATGCTGTTTTACTTTCTCAGCTACCTCCTTCCAGAATCCAAAGTCATTGGGAGTATCTGGCTAAGTAAAACAACATGAGAAAATGCAGGCTAATTTTGAATGACGAATACACTAAAGCTGCAGTTTCACAATGGGCTATCGTCAATATTTCTGAATCAAGTGGAAAATTTTTTTGGTACCTCCCAACTAGCTTGTAAGCGCATGGTACACATAACATACTGAAGACCGCTTTGTTCGCTGACAAAACTATATGAAAGCCACAGATTCTGACCAGCATTCCTGAAAGCAACAGCTCTCTCCCCACTTTGATTGCTGGGTGCTCCTTTAGCCAGGGTGCTTTTCAAGTCACCACTTGATGCCATCTAAACCAAAGCAGACTTCTGCCGTTTCATGGAAAAAAGAAAAGACTTAATCTTTGTCAGACCTTTCAGTCAGAGGAGCCCTGCATTTGCTGCAGCCCTTCTACCCACCAGCTCACACTTACTTCTGCTGCTCAATAAGCAATGGAAACAACTGGGCTGCAAGAGATTGTCTTTCAGTTATTGCAAGAAAACAGATGTACTCACTGAGTTTTTCAATATTGGGCATGACCTTGTTCCCTTTCTTCATATATGATGCACGGAAACCATCAACAGAGAAGATGATCAAAGGGGGACGAACAAAGCTAAAAGCAAAAGCAGCAGGAGTGTAAGGCAGCATTACAAAGTGATTTTTATTTCCACTTGCTCACTGAGACTCCAGAGAATCTCAAGCATAGTTACTACATATGATATATGTCTATAATTATTTTGCCTACTTAACAGACCAGCACAAACTGACAACCTTCACACTTAGTAACATCCAGTGTTCACTGACAAGTCAGTGAAAAGGCTGAGCTCCAACATAAAAGACAACTTCTCTGAGCAGCTAAAAGTATTTAGCCCAAAAAGGCAAGTGTTTATAGAAGGACAAGGAGAACAAAGAAAAATAGTATGCATGAGTACCCACCCTAGCATACAATCTGCAGTTAAAAACCACATGGGTTGTGACAGCTGGTCTGTCTTCACAGACAAAAGCCTATGTGGCATTTTGACTGAGCTCTTGAGGCAGAACTCATTCTCACATAATAAAGACAACAGTATTTCATGTTATTTAATTACATTTTTGTTTAGTACTGCTACTGGGAGTTGACCCTAAGCGGGCAGCAATGGGTCCTGGACACCTGCTGTTGGGGTAAGCAGTCATCACTGCCACCAGGAGAAGCAGGCATTATCTCCTTCAAACTATCTTCCTAATAGCACAGACTCTGCAGCACCTGAGCAGATGCTTACCTCTAAGGCTAATAGTGAACCAGCTGGTTCCTAAAGTGCTTACTGTCTCAGTGTTGGCCATGTGCTCAAATACCTCACGCAGTCAAGCCTGTACTCCATTGCAATTTAGAAATCCTTTCATTTAGGAACATTAATACAAAATTCAATTAAAAAAATGGCCTGAACTATGTTCACATATGGACCAACCTGAATTTTAGTGCAATCAAAAAATCCTAAACCTTTTGGTTAGGTTAGAGGAAAACAAATAACAGTTTGGCTACCTTCCTTGTGTGGCAAATGAAGCAGGCAAACCCATCAGCAGGTGATCAAAGACCATGAGCTCAAGCCCACATATCACACCATTTCTCATCTAGCAGCTCAAAGCATATGTGTTACAATATTATCCACCTAATTGTCCAAATGGTGAAGCACAGGAAAGCATCCAGACCACAGGCATTCAACCTGTGAGACGGGGCAGTGCAGAAATGCAGCACTCAGAGGTCTGGGTCAGAGCTGGGGACCATTGGCCTTGCTGCACTGGGCTTTGCAGTTGCATAGGAAATACTTACCCTGCTGGACATTCAGGAGCCCTTATCTCTTCACAGTCATCATCCACCCAGTGGGTTTCTCCTACCAGAAAAGTCACATTGGAGTTTGAAAAAAATAGAAAATAAAGTCTAGGTCCAGGTAATGGACTCCCTTGTCATAGTTCCCATGAATGATGAGCAGGTTTCTTCACAAAGCTGAATGAATGATCTGGTTTTATTCTATTCAACAAAAATATCCCAACTAGCACTCCTAGAAGTAGCTCTTAAACTGGAGCTAAGAGTGTCTGCAGAAAACAGAGGTTACACTTCAGGCTCAGTGGTCATCTATTTAATTTTTTTACATTCAGTCTGTCAAAATCATGTAGTGCTTCTTCTGGCTGTGAATTCCCACCCTCGTGCCCTGTCTCCGTGAGCTGATGCAGCTGGCTAAAGACACAAAACAAAATTCATTCTGGGGAAGAAAAACAACTCAGAACAGTTTCCAGCTGATCAACCATGGATCAGGTGAGACTCAGACACAGCTAAAAAAAGCATTAACACACTTTCAGAGCTATATTAGTTAAAATTACCTTATGTAATCAACTATTTTCCTAAGGGTTTCACCACTGAATGCTGTCTATAGAGTGGCTCATGACTTGCACTTTCACTGGTCAATTGAAAATCAGATTATTAACTAATGAGCCTAGCTTCCTGAATCTGGCACTATTAAAGGAACTGCAGTTCAATTAAAAGAACTAAGCAAAAAGCACCATAGAAAAGACCCGCAGGAAATATGTCCTGCAGTAATTCCAACTGATCATGACAGGAGGTGGAGGGACTATTTCCAAGAAGGAAAAAAACAAAACAAACAAAAAACTACCAGTTCAACAAAGATTATGTACATTAAAGCTGGAGACATGTAAATTCTTCTTTCTTGACCATTATAAGAGGCAACTCACAAAACAAGCAGGAACTGAAAACTATACCAGTATTTAAGTGGTCTCAGCCTTGAGTTTCTTTGAGAAGGGGAAGAACATGATCTACAGCACTTGCTGGGAAGTACATGTTTCATTTGGATTCCAAACTCAAGAGAAAAAAAACAACCCAGTTTTCAGTGTATGGATCTGGATTACATTTTTCTCAACATATGCAGTTGGCTAAAATTGTGTGGAAGGAAGACTTTCAAACTGTAACGCTTCCACCAGTAAAGTTAATGAATAAAAATATAAGAACTAGCTGAGGCAAAAAAAAAAAGAACATGTAGAGCACATTACTAAGGATCAAAAGATCTGCTCTGAATGGGAGACGCATTACACAAGGCAGGCCGTGCTCCAAAAAGGGTAGAGGATCAAATTTAAGCCTTCAAATCCCGTCCACCTACCAGTGCATGGTGTGCCAAAGGTGGCAGTTATCTAAAGGCTGTGCCACCATCTGCGAATTACAGCCATTCTGTATTCTCACAACTCCACTCCCACAAGAAACAAAGAGTAGGTGTTAGGCCAAGTAGTTTAAGAAGGAGTTTTTGTGGTGGGGGTGGGAAGAGGGCTTTGAAATAGAGATAACATATCTAGGAATGCTCCATTCCTTCCAAGACCATCAGATATCCCTACTTTCCCTGTCATGCAGGCAAATGCATCTGAACACTTGTGTGTTTTGCTTTAAATTCTTGTTCATCCACATACTCCTCTTTCCACAATTATTCTCTACAGGCAAAGACAATGTCCTTCTACCATCAATAAATTAGAAGCATTAACCTCTGCTAGTTCCCATGCAATTCCCCATTCTTCCCCCCCCATCCTCTGAAAAATCAGAACAGAAGATTCCTCCTTTAAAAGAATACTCTTTACCCACAGGGCTGTCTTCTATCGAGTTTGGAAAGATAAGAAGTAGAAAGACCAAAGATGTACCTTTGCAAACGACTTGGTAATTAGTACAACAATCTCCTCTACTTAAGCAGTCTTCAGAGCAGTGACAAGCATTGTCATTATTCCTGGTTTCTCCACAGCGATCTTTGGTACATTCCCAGCCCCGAGCTAAAATATTCATAAAGTAAGCAATAATGAGAGATTTTAATCAAAACAAAAAAGTACTCACTATACCCATAATGACAATATTCTAGTCGTTAAAGTGGGAGGTAAAGTTTATGCCCCCATTTTAGTGATTTCAAAACCTCTGAAGCTGATATGTCAACTAGAAACAAAAAGAACCCTTGAGTCCTGCAAGTGCAGGAGGGCTCTTCCACCCACTCACAAGTGCTTTTGCTGCCCTCAGGTTTTGTACTCCATGCTATATACAGCCTGAATGCCAGAAAAAGAATATGGAAAGCAGAAGAAAAGAAAGGATCTCAAGAATTCTTGGATAATCCATTTTTTTCTCCCAACTCTTTGATTCAATCTATAGGAAATAAGAGAAGACTGAAAGGAGAAACTATATGGGTGCAAATTGATGCTTTCCTCCCATCATTTCCTCACCCATAGGGCAAGATTCAGTATCAATCACAAAAGGTATGAGTAGAAGAGCTGCTCTTCAAGGAAAAGCATGGCACAGCTCCTGTAAACACCCCAGACCTTCTCATCTTGTAAATGAAGTTAGGATCTAAGCATTTGTCTAAATTTGGGTGCTCTCTCAAGAACAGTACATTGATACCTTTTGGAATAGGGCCTAAGGATATAAGCATATCATTTTCCACATCCTAGCTCAACCAAGAAGAAGCTTTAGAAATCGCTTTAGAAATCACTTTAGACAACATGCAGCCAGCAAAAACCACACCACATAAGAGCAATGTCTTTTACCCCCTTTTCTCCTTCATTTGAGACCTTTTTCTATAATTATGTAGTATTTACAGATGTACATGTGATAATTGCCTTAATAAATGCCTATGGGAGTGTATGACAATTCACACACCAGCCCCAAGGTCCATGTAGGTATCCATACACATGTGGACATGGTGCGCTGTTGACAGGTGGCTGAGAAACTTATTATTTGTCCTTTGGTAACAAACATCTTGTATTGCACTGAAAGACTTCAAATAGAGCCTCTCTGCAGACATTTACACTAAGAGCAAAACAGCATCAGCCTAAAAATTCAGAAGTTTTTTCATGCCAGATTAGCTCACCATTTTTTTTGGTACCAAGTTATTAAAATGATATCATTACAACCAGAACTGAGGAAGTCAGGACTTTCAAGCATTGCACATCCATGGGCAATGATATTTTTAACCATTAGGCTTCTCTTCTGGCTGTTTAATAAGTGTAATTCTTTGATAAAGCAATCAAAATTTTAATGACAGAAGTACCAGGCACCTGTGTCAACTCTGACCATTGTTCAAACACCCAAGGAGATGGATATGACTAATAATTTAAATACACTATACTAAGAAGTGAAACATGGTACTCTTTGGTGCTCTTTGAAGATTTTCTTGCTATGACCAATGAAAAAAGCAAAATGAAAATGAACCCAGTGCTGTATTTTTATCTTCCAAGGTCTAATGATTTGAAGTCAAATGTTTTTACCAGTGTGCTATATGCATCCTGACATCTGGAAATCGGAGACTAGAGCAAGGCTAATAAGCCCAGCCTGTCACCTCTAGCTCATTCCCAAAGGACCAATGCTGCTTCAGTGCTTCCAGCTTCTGAGGCTGCTTCACAAGCAATCGCTTACCCACAAGCATGAATTGCTCCAATATGAAGTTATCACTTGGGAGAAAGAAAGGATGGCTGACACAGAATGACACACATCCAGCCTTTACCATGGCTCTTTTCATTGCAACCTGGAGGTCAAATTGGTGACTGATCACTGAGTATTGCTTTATTTGAGTATCAGAAGATCTATTTTTCAAGTAGTGTAAATAGTACCCTGCTTTTTCTGCCCTGGAAACCATGGCTGAAGTCCAGCAGTGAGGAACAATAGCTGTGCATCCCTACTGCTTCGTGCAAGGAAACAAGGGCTTCAATTTGGGCTGAGCTGAGCCTGCCTGGCAAGGCAAGATGAGGTAAGGAGGAGATGAAGGTTATGCCAGGGAACACTGGTTCATCAGGGGGGTCCTAACTGCTGGCAAAAACCAGGTATCAGCAGAGCCTAGCAGTGCAGGACAGGAGACCCATCGTACCTGTCTTTAAGCACAGCTCATCAAAGTCGAAGCAGCAGCTGTTGTAGCTTTTGCAGAGGTTGTCACAGCGGCAGCCAGGAGGCTCTGCCTCTTGAAGTTCAAAGCATCTGTTTTTGCAGGAACCAGAGGTGCTGATCCAGGGGGAATCTGACAGGACTGTGTGGAACAAGAAACAGGGCAACATCTGTCAGGCTGGCAGCAGTGTTATGGGTGGCTCAGTCCTGAGCCACTCGGATGAGCAAAACCTTGGCTGCCTGCTATGGGGAAGGGAGCAGGGAGAAGAGAAGGGTTGCTTGAAGGGAAAAAAAAAAAGGAACAAACTCCAAAAAGGTTGCTCTTTTTTCGGGGGGAAAGAAAGAGGAAGGAAGCAGCATGCTGTGATAACGTCCTGCAAAGAAACAGGCTTTACCTCTGTAACAATCAAGAGATCATTAGCAGAAATGTATTGAAGTCTCCAAGGCCCTATTTCCAGGAGCTGAAGCTATTCCTCAGAAGCAGGCTTTTGTTTTCAGAAGCCAAGTGACATTTTCATGGCTGGCTGGGCAGTTTGCATAGGAAAGGACTGCAATTAATCTACAGGCAGTCAGCAGGACTTGGTTTGCTACACTGGAAGGTGCCAAATCAATGTCAAGCATGAAAGAAAACTGTAAGATGCTCTATCTTTTGGTGGGCTTCTGCAGAACATTAAGTCATAAAAACTTAAAATACAGAAATACAGAAAAAAAAAAATCAATGTATTTAATGTGTATAACTAAATGAAGGACTGCCAGCCTGAAAACCATGAATAATGTATTAGACTTCAATAACCTGTTTATTAGTAAGGGCCTTTACTGTCAAAGCTGATATGTACTTCTCTGCTCTCTTCTCAGAACATAGTATTTTACACACTTGCTATATTTTATACATTTTTCCTATGAGAGAATTCTACATAGCAGATTACATGAAGCAGGCAGATTGTGTGCTACTTTTAGTGTTAATCATTTTTTATGAAATAAAATAAAAACTGTTACATTATTCCTTAGAAACAGAGGTGTTCCAAGGAAAATTTCACAATGCCTTTTGCTCCTTGAGAGACCTATTAAGTCTTTGAAATTTTCTTGGGATTTGTTTTCTTTTAGACCATGGTTTAGTTTTGGTTTTGGTTTTGGCAAACCTCACCATGATTAGCAGTATGATTTTAAGAGGACTGATGCAATGGCACTTTTGGGAAACAGCTGCTCTGATCTTTTCTTATATTTTCCTATTCTTTTACATAGTTAAAAGTTTAGTCTCCACATCAACTGAGAGAAAACCTCTTCCCAAACAAGATGGCATTATCCCAATACCATGAGAATGGATGGAAAAGATGATGAAAGGGGAGTTTGAGGTGACATTGTAGTGGTTGATGTCCCATCAGCTCCCATTCCCAGCACTACTCTCCATCACTTTCCTCAGAGTGGCACTAGCACTAGTTGTACACCAGCACAAACCACTTCAGGGAGCAAACCTGGAAACAAATCAACTCTACAGCAGGATAAAGGGTAAGAAACTCAAACCTACCATGGTTGCAGTCATGGACCATGGCACTGGCAAGGTACAGTTGTATGAGTGCTGGAAAAGGTAGCAGTAGGTAACTGCGTCTCTCTGCTCTTGGGTTTGGGTTGGGTTTTGATTTTCAGTAAGGTCAGTAACGCTAAGAGCAAGTAACATCACATACAGAGTGAAGTTTCAATCTATGGTACATACCATACGAACATGTTCTTATTGAGCCATCAGTATTTTGGTCATCTGGAGTTCCAAGAAGCTAAATGTTGTGTATCTATGCTGGCAACACACAGATCAGTATTTTCTTTGCTCTCATAAATAGACCACAAAGCTACATTAGAAAGCAACCACACGAGAATCGTTTCAAAGCATGCCAACACTCAGATATTTTCAGAGATATGAACTCTTGCTCCTTATTCTTAATGACAGCTGCTTCCTGACAAATGCTTCCGAAAATCTGTTACTAAATAATATTTCCATGTTATTTAGCCTCTTCTATTACTTTCCTTTTCAGAAGCTAGGTAATATACAGTCACACTTTCAGTAAGCTGCAAATCAAAGATATTAGGGACTCAAAAGTACTACATACTAGCTCACACTATATTTCACTCATACTGGCATTGCCCTCTTCGTTTCAAAGGGATGAGAGAGATCATTTCAGAAGGTTAAAAAACACATCATCATGTGTTTAGGAAAAAGAAGGTTTAAATCTGATTGCAGATTACATAAGGGACAGAGTCACCTGCAGCTCAAGGAATGCCTATCCATTGTAAAGAGCAGCTCATTTATCCGAAGCTGGAACAAATTTCCCACCAAGGCTGTGCAATCTCTGATCTTGGAGATTTTGAAGAACAGGTTAAACTGAAATCTGTCAGGAGCACTTCAGTAATAACTGACCATGTCTTGGGATACAGAGAAAGTCTATAGTCAGGGTCCCCTCTAGATCCATTTTCTGTAACTGCAGGTAGGGTTTCCATTTCACATAAGAATGGTTTAGCCCAACTACCTTGTCTGTTATTTTTTCACATCTCTTTACAATCACATTATTACTGATGTGACAAATTATCCTAAATTACTTAACAAATTCAGGTCACACCTCCTGAGCCAATGTAGGACACTTTCCATGTAGCAACAGGAAAAAGGACTTGTTTTAATTCCTGTGATCTCTGAATACATTAAGGTCATTCCTTTGTTTATAGTGCTTGACCTTGCCTTTGCATGGTTTTCAGGTCATGCACAATGCCATGGCAGAATAGTTTGAAAATACATCATCAGGAGTTCCAACCCTGGTGAGCATTTTCAAATTAACTGAAACCCCTGTACAGAACAATCCTGCACAATTTCAAAGTCCTTCGCAAAATGCCTGCATCCCTCCACAGCTCCTGCCATCAAACCATGCAGCACAACTGTAACATGAAGATCCTTCCCTCCTTATTTAATACATAAAGCTCTTCATGTCCTTTCCTATGCATTCTTCTTTTTTGGCCAACAGAGCTCAAAACAACCATCTAAGGATTGCCTTAAGTCATAGGTTAGAAAGAGACATTACTTAGGGCAATAGTGCCTTCCTGATTCAGTCCATGGAGGTTATTACATTTCCATTGAAAAGTGCCATATCCAGCTACTTGCTCTGATTCTATCCAATTACAATTATTAAAAACCAAAAAATAAAATCAATTTACTTTCAGTAGTATTTCTAAAAAAAAAAAAAAAAAAATCCTAACTGTTGTAATGCAAGAAAGATAGAACTCGATTTCTAACGGCATGTTTAAAAATCCAGTGAAAAGGGACAGAAAAACTTTAACATTTCTCCTTCCAAATTTTAAGCCATCATCCTCTCATGAACAAGAAACATGCCTTAGGAGACTAAGGCCATTTTCCCTGCATGAGCTTACAGAGATACCTAGAAAGTCCATAAAGCAAATAACTAAGTTATGAAAAAGCAGGAGCCTTGGCTTTTTCATGTATTTTAGAAATTTTAAGTCCAAAAGCTATTTCAATGGCATGATTTGCTGGGCACAAACATTAAATATCCCAAAACATAAAAAGGTTTATATACCTCTACACAGTGAAAATAGAACAAGAAGGGGCATTTAAGAACTATTGGTACTTCTTTGACATGGCACTAAGAAAAAACACATGTTGGTTTTGACTCATAGAGGAGGTCTATACTAGATGAAAACTGAAATTTGCTTACAGTCATGGCATACCTCTGAAGAAATAACTGCTCTACACAGTACTGGTTGGTAAAGAGAGTGTTTGGTCAATCTAATAATTAAGTCCAAACACCAAGAAACTTGGAACAACTAAGCCAAGGCAAGGTGACGTTGCAAAAGAATTTATACCAATATTTTCCTCTGGATATTTTGTTGCACTGGACTTCTGAAAATGTAACTGGAAGTCATGCAATTAGGAAGCCTAAATAGTTTCTTTGATCACTGTGCTTATCATTTGTTAGAAAACAAACTCTCCAGTGTCACTTTTTACTTTCTCCTTTAGCCAGATGTCACTGTAATACTTTATTCTTTGCTATCACATCCTGGTTTTTTATTGCAATAAAAGTAACCAAGTTGCATAAACACAGAAGAGACAAAACCCTCCATCACTTTTCCATCTCTCATTATTACAGCCTCAACTGCACTACTTCAGTGTCAACTGCTGGTCCAGTCCCACCTACCAGCAAATTCTCCACCCAGTACCAGAAGTACCCCATCTCCTGCCCTCTTGCAAGAGATTTTGTATTGCTTCCTGTTTTTCTGGAATGCTGAGCTAAAACTCCTGCTACTGGAAACAGCACACAGCTACTGATCCCAGAAGTGGTGGTGGTACAGAATCAGAATGGTCTGAGTTGGAAGGGACCTTTAAGATCATCTAGTTCCAACCCCCTGCCATGGGCAGTAACACCACTGAACAGTGCTGGTTGGCTTAGCAGAGTTGACACTGACCAGCCACAATGGGTTCCTAAAATCAGACCTTTGGGACTTCAGTACAAATCAGCTGAGCAGCCCTGCACTAAAGCCTAAGATGGTCACCAGTGAAAGAAAGCAACTGGCAGTCAGGTATTGAAGACATGAAATACAGATCTTTCACATCACTGTTACACACACTCTGCAACTATGCCAGAAGATAAAAATAGAAATATATTTGGTTTTCAAGCAATTTTTTTATTGTTAAAGATCAAAAGCAATGGTCGCTATCTTTCTGATTATCTAAAATGCCACTGCTCAGTGATCAGTAGCCCTGATTGTGGTTGTCATTAAACACCAAATCCCGTGAAAGAGGACACAGATACATTACCAGGAACACAACAAACTTTGGCCACAGTAAACAATACTGTAATTAAAATTCACAAGCTATCCTTACAGACAGGCATTGCACATGAAGCCCTTTCATTTCAGTTATATTAACCAGCTCTAAGTCAACGACCACAGGTTTCATTTTTCCTGCCAAAGGGAACAGACACACAAGTCAAGCCTACTTTTCTTTAAAGAAAGAATTGGCTAGTTTTCCATTTAATGTATTTTTCCATTCGGACTCTGCCCGAGCTCACAAACCCCTGTACTGCGCCAGGACACAAACAACAGTCTTCCCTGTGCCATGTTCTTGCTTTCCTTCACATCAAAAAGGAGGCTGCAGAGCAAAACCAGAGGACTCAGCGACAGCACATCTGGGTGAACACCTGCTCTCCTCTGCCCGGCCCTCCCCGCCGTCAATGTCTGCCGTCTGCTGTTCGCAAACCAGCATGACCTCAGGAGCCGCAGAAATCCCAGCAGCGTTTCTCAGCAGCGCCTCTCGAAAGCATTCATCAAGTTTCTAGAAACCGCTTCAATAGCTACCAAAATAAAACCAGGACTCTTAAACCCACCGGGGAGCTTTTCCGAGCTCTAGAGGGAAAGCATGTGGAGCGCAAACCATGACAAATGCTAGGGACGAGCTCTAAGAGCAGTCTCTGAGAGACTGACAGTGCTCAGTCCTAAAATAAGCCAGATTTTCCATAGTCACATGCACACAGAGCAAAAGTTTAAGTAAATAGGAGACCTATAGGTGAGTCCCAAAGGTCAACTGACTCAGGCTCGGTGGGTTATTTCTTCTCCTCTATATCCTAGAGGGAAAAGGAACAATCAAACTACTATTTCGGAGTAGGAGTGGTTTCTAGCTACGCTATATAACATCAGGGTGTTGCGATATACAATTTATGTCTGTTACTGTACCTGAGATCGGGCCCTCATCCCATTCTTCAGATCTCCTAAAACGATTTGCTGTAAATCCCATGCAGACATTTACTCCAAAGGCAAAAGCAAATAAAGATATAACCTGCAAAAGTAAAACATCAAAGTAAGCAAACAGTGCAACGCACAGTGCTTGCGCGCTAAGAGCACTAAGGTTAAAGGGGCAGAGATGGTCCTCTGTACATTGGAGCTCCCCAGCAGTGCAGTTCCCATCACTGGAGCAGCAGCTGACAGCGTCACCCTTGGAGAGTAACACGAACCAGGAGGGCTTTATGAATAAAACATCTCTTGCTGAGGCTGAAACGCTCCTTTTTGTAGGAACTTATTCAGGAGAGCAGGGCTACTCCTCCTCTGAAAGCAAACACGCTGCTCTCCTCCCTACCTGGCGCGGGCGGACGCAGCCCTCCCCAGCCATGCCAGAGCCTGCTTGAAAAGCCTGCGCGCACCCTCGCCTTTTCCTTACGGGGAGCGCAGAGCTCTGTTTGCTCGGGGAGTTGGGGCTATTAGCTACAAGTAATCCCACCTGGTGAGGTTGACAGGCTCGTGTGATTTGTCCAGGGGGTGATTTCATCATGTTTCACTCACAAATCGCAGCTCCGAGTGCGAGAAGCTCCAGGCATCATCCCTCGCTGCGCCCTCCCCCAAACACACACAAACGCGCACACACACACGCACACGCTTTTATGTGGTTTCCTCTGGCAAAGCAGGGCTGTCTTGTGTTGCTGCGGCCAAGAGCTGTTCCTGCTCATTTTATTCTCCTCGCAAAAGTAACATGGCTAAAAGAGAAACCAAATGCATCTCCATCTGGCTCAGGGAAGAAAAAGTGGAGGGGGAGAAGCTCAGTCAGGGCTGAGAACTTAAAATACCCTGGTGCCAACTTCAAATGCCACCCGGTGTTGCAGTGCAGTGGGATCGGTGCTCCCTATGGGTTTGAGGAGCTTAGGCACCCGTTTCATTCTCCATGGGTGCTCCTGAAGTTTCCAACTGTGTTGCAAAGCAAAGTTTCCCCAAAACTGAGGACACCTTCAGAGCAGGGGGATATTTTTCAATGCTGTTCTCCCATGCTTCTGTGGCAGTGCAAGGCTTGGATTGATGGAAGCACAAGCAACTTTATCTGAATAGCTGGAAACCACAGACTTCCAGAAAGGAAGGGAAGTGACATGTTCCCTCTGCTCCACATTTTCCCATTTTCATCATTAACAACAGAAAGCTCGGCTGTTTGGATAAACACTTCTATTTACAAAGCAAATGATAACGTTGAGCAGAATTACTGTTCAAGTCAGTGACCATTATTTGCCAAGGCAAATTACTTACCAGTGTAGTTTGGCACTTTTTTCTCTGATGAAAGCTTCTTTTATTTAAGTGTTTACTAACAATCACATTTAAAGGGACAGAGTCTAGATTCGTAAGCCCTCAGAAGGTCTAGTGGAAGCTATCCTCCCCATGGCAGGGGGGTTGGAACTAGATGACCTTTAAGGTCCCTTTCAACCCAAACCTTTCTATGACTCTATGATCTTATGATTCTATGGCCTGAGCTTCCCTTGGGACCTGTCCTGTATTCTATACTGGCATGAAGAAACAGAGTTTTGTCTTCTTTAAACTATCTTGCAGTATTAAACACATACAATTTTGAGCTTCGTTTAGAGACACCTTTTACCTGCTGCAATATCCCTCCTTCTCCACTGTGTAGCTTTACAGAGCAGAGGCTAAAAAGCCCCCATCTTCCTACCAACATCTTACCAGCCCGCCAGCCTTTGCTGAGAGCTGATCCTTTTTCATGCAGTTTGTAACTCAAGTGGCTCCATTGTGCAGCTGCCTCTTTGTACTGCAAGGCTCAGATAAATGTAATTAGCCTGAAAAGACCTACATCTTAGCTACACCAGAGTATCATGCTCCTCTCCCTTGCACAGACCAGGGCTGTGAAGTCAAGACCCATCTTCTAATGGTTACTTCATCATTAGCTGGGTTGGAAATTAAATAGGTTGCAATGGGCAATATTTTGCTA
The DNA here is from genome assembly GCA_034783455.1 of Micropsitta finschii. Classification (NCBI taxonomy): domain Eukaryota; kingdom Metazoa; phylum Chordata; class Aves; order Psittaciformes; family Psittacidae; genus Micropsitta; species Micropsitta finschii. The sequence goes on from JAVHNF010015607.1 coordinate 46,580, forward strand.
GTAAAAATATCTGTGCATAGAGGTCTAGAGAAAAGTAATCATATAATTTTTACTAGCTGTTCCGATAAAGCTCTTTGTTGTTAGCCTCTGGTATATCCTATGGTTAAACAACTTCACACCTTACCACTAGGAAAGTACAGCAGTGTGTGACAGCAGAAGAAGGGAAAGCAAAGGTGTCACAAATAAAATCGCTCAATAGCATTGCCTGCATAGCTAATGAAATTCATGATTCCACAGGCAAAACATGGAAATCAGCAGCCCCAAGCTCTCCTCTGTCCTGGGACCCTTGTTTCACTGAGCATTGAATTTTCAAATCTGGTGGCCAGTTTTGAGTGCCCAAGCCAATGCATCCATTCAGAGATGCTGAGCCCTTGCTGTTCCTGCACATCTTCCTTACACAGGTGCTCAGCTCTTTTGAAAGGAAGTTCCTACATAAGTTAAAAATGGCCACCCAGAAAATTAAAGCAAGAAACAAACCCCTAAAATACAGCAGCATGGATGACTTCTGCTGAAGTGAAAATACATATTTCATTTTTCCATTCATGTAACCTCTCTGGACCTTGTAAACAGTACAATTGTACATAAGTGGAGGAGCTCGTTTTATGTTTCCTGGCCCATGCTGCAAGTATATTACATTAATTAACTTCCTTTGTAATATCCTTTAGAACTATAGATGATGCTGACTCTGAAACTGCTAATCTTTTTCATATGTGTTATGTAAGACACATTTTTCAGTAGCTCTGAACTGACCGCATACCCAGATGCACAATCATCTTTCTGTCACAAGGATTCTGCCTGGAGCTGCCCCATCGATGCACAAGGAGCCTATTAGAATAAAGAAAGCCTAATGATTTTGTTCAGGCAAAATTTCACCGCTGGGATCACTGGCAATTAACTTTTTGAGCAATTAATTGCTATTTTACTCATCAGAACAGGAAAGACTTCAGCTGAAATAATGTATTCCCTGCACAAGAACGTAGCAGTTCAGTGCAAGTTTTAGGACATAAATGAAACACATTAAAAAGGAATTTTAACCAGACCAACAGAATATGAAATACACTTCATCAGTCATTGTGCATAAGAATTGGTCTTTGGCTTTTATGGCTTATATGATCATACTGATTATTTAATTCGGGATGCAAAACTTCCAACCAACCACTAGGTGACACTTTACATGAGAAGTTCATCCTGTAACATTGCCACAGTTACAAGCATTCATAGAATAGTAGAATCGTTTAGATTGGAAAATACCTTTAAGATCATCGAGTCCAAAAGTTGACATAACACTGCCAAGTCCACCACTAAACCATGTCCCTGAGCACCACATCTACACGTCTTTTAAATACCTCCAGGGATGGTGA
>JAVHNF010015609.1:0-16573 GCA_034783455.1 Micropsitta finschii
TTAAACAATCCTAGAATTTCCAGGTGAATCCAAACTAACAATACCCACAAAAGCTCCATTTAAAAATACTCCTGCCACTAAAAAAACCCCCAAAGCAGTCTTCTACCAAGAAACAGGAGGAGTCCAACTCTGAGGAGATGGACTTCTCTTCCCCTTAGCACCCTGCCGAGCCTCAGGATGCCTGTTTTGGGGCTGGCCTCACTATGACAGGAGCAGCAAAGTTTATGTTGGTGAGCAGGGTGTCACCCAATGCAACTGCTGATCCCTTTGGGTGATCAGAGACCAGCTGATGGGAGCTGGGAGCAGAGAGTGTATCACCCTTCTCCAGCACACCAGCCTGCAGACACAAAATGTCTGGGCACAGCACACCACTGTGCTTCCAGTGTTTAGACCATGTCACCTCTGCAGTCCCCAAACTGCCCACAGCTAGAGAGTGCTCTGTGGGGGCCGCACACGGTGTCAAAACATCATCCTGTTTGTGAGTCATTTATTTATATCAAATTATCAGAAGTAGCTCTAGAAGCTGAAGTAGAATGGAGAGAAATGAAGAAGCGGATTAGTGCCATTTGACATCTACATCCTCATTTTCAAGGCATCACACAGCCATTAAAGGCCCATAAACCAGACTGAATTTTCACGACGGGCTTCCTTTGCTAATAACTGTATTTAGGAGACTGTTTCTATCCTATTCTGGTGCTAACTACTATATACAAGACATTAGATTCATGAATCCATAATCTAATCCTGTATCATGCGTGTATTTTTTTTAAATGAGATGGCTACATGGTACTTGCAGAGTGTAACTGTCATTACCTTCCAACCCCAGCTGGAAACTAAGTACTACACAGCTGCTTGCTCACACCCTGCATCTGCTGGGATGGGGAGCAGAATAGGAGAAAAGGTAAAATTTGTTGATTGAGATAGAACAGCTTAACAAATAACAACAACAACATTGTAATGAAAATGGAGGCGACAAAAAGAGAGAGAAAAATAAAACCCCAAATAAACACAAGTGATGCACAATACAATTGCTTACCATCTGCTGACCGATACCCAGCCCGACCTGAGCAGTGATCTGGGCTTTCCGGGTAACTCCCCCAAGAGTACATATTGGGCATGACGTGCTGCGGTATGGAATACTGCCTTGGCTGGTTTGGGTCAGCTGTCCTGTCTCTGCTTCCTCCCGGCTTCCTGTGCCCCTCCTCACTGGCAGAGCATGAGACTGAAAAGTCTTTGATTTAGAGTAAACATTACTTAGCAACAACTAAAAGATTGGTGTGTTATCAGCGCTGTTCTCATACTAAATTAAAAAACACAACACTGTACCCACTAGAAAGGAAATTAATTCTATCCTAGTCAAAACCAGGTCAGTAATGATCCCTACTCCTTCACTGATGACCTTAAAACAGAATCCCTTTGCTAAGGAGATACAGAATTATGCCGTATTTTCACATGTGGATAGCCAGTTAAATTGTATGCAAAATCTTTTTACTGCCTGGTTCCCTAATTCTGTTATATGTATGAACAGTAAGGAAAATTATTGCCTATAAAATGTTTGTTTCTGTCTTAGTGCAAGAAATGTAAAATATGTCCAAATACAGCCAAAATCCTATTTTTGTCTTATTTTAACTAAACCATGGCCAAACCGATTTCCTTAAAATTGTAAGGAAAAGAGAAATGGTCTTGGATACCAGGTGAGAACTTGCGCACTACATTTCAATCTGGACAGAATTTTTATGGCTCTGTTATTACTAATAAACAAAGCTTATAATGGAAACATTGACAGGACGTCCACTGAAGCAATACAGTAGGGGCCACTGTAATAAATTCAATTAACATCTAGTAGAAACTCTGATCTCATCAGATGACAAATAACACTATGCTTGGAGAAGAACAAAACTAGCATGGAATGGCTGCTGTCAGTTCCTGAAGGCTGCCATCCTCAAACTTCTCCCACAGATTAGGAGGTTTTATAAACCAATGCACCTTCTTCAAACCAACAGAAACTACCAATGCCAGACCAGATTCCCTCCTCATTTGACCAGATTACACTCCTGTAAATACAGAGTATCACTGCGGGCTACGCAAGCCCTCAGCCTCTGTACTGAGGTTATGACTACAGCTGACTTTGGTTCAGTAGCTGTTGAAAAGATTAAACAAAAATTAGCAGTTCCTGTACAACAAAATATTTGGATATTAACTGTAGTTAAAAATCAAGCCTTAGTTTGCTTCCTGCCCACAGGACATGCTACACTGAACATCCTTTTTAAATTCCTCAGGTAATAAAATTTGTACTAAATGAGGTCAGTATCAACACAAGTCTGTACTGATGCCAGGCACAGCAATCTCTTTCATGTGTGCCGCTTTGCAAGCATTGAGGCTGCAAGGCATAGGGGTTCATGAAAAGACACTGCGTTACAGGTTCACTGATATCTTGATAGAGCTGATAATGCAATTATTGCTTGCTGGGAGCTGACATACAGATTTTCGCAGTAGTGGCAGAGTAATGTCAGAAACGAGCAGGAAAAACAAGACCAGTACAACTCACAGGATGTGAACTTCTGTTTCCTAGACAAGTAAATAAAACAAATCCTTTTCAAAAGGATGTGGCTGTAATCCGGACTCCATATAGCGGAGGTGCAGTCAAGATAATTACAGTGGAATTCAGGTGGGGCTTGGGTGTGTGCAAATAGGGCATCAAAAAGCCTTGTGCCACAGGATAATTAGATACTTAATATAAGGAGCCTAATCATCTGCTCCTGATGAGACAGTCTCCAAGGTGGGAACTCAGCAGTAGAGAAGGGAAGGGAGAGACAGCTCTGAACCTGAGGACAAGCATCCTTCTCCCACAGGAGGACAGCACCACTGCTGGCTGAGAGTTGCTCTCCCTGCTCCTCACAGACATGTGCTGTGGCACAGCTTCCCATCCCCTTTGGACAAAAGTGGCCGGGCTTGTCAGATCAACCACTTAAACTGACTGAACTAATCTGTCTGGTTTTGCTTGGAGTGTATTAGAAAGAGCTCACAGACACCACTTGGCCTCAGCTGGGCAATGTCAGTAACCTCTGGACAGCAGGCTGTGACAAAGCAGCCAAGGGCAGCAACCTCTTCCACTGGCACAGCTCAGCTGGATCTCGAAGAGGACATCTTCCTACAGCTTAACTACACAGGGTCCTCTATGGGCAACGGGCAGCCAGGCCAACTTGTCCTCTTTACTCCACTGACCTCACTCACTTTGTACCACCGCTAATTCCTAGCACACAACTCTGGAAAGGATGAAGTTTTGCTTTCAGATAATTTTTACTGCTACAGCAATGCGAATAGTCTTCATGGTAACAACAAAAAGAATAAAACACTGAACTGAGGCACAGTGTACACGTCACAGTGATTAATAAATCCCCCAAAAGACCCAACTGACACCAATAAGAGCAGAAGGTGCCATTGCTACCACCTAGTCTGACATCCCACACAGACATCAATGTCTAGTCAAAGGTGCCATTGTCACATCAAAAAGACAAAGAGTTTTGCCCAACAGCTCTTGCATCAGCATAAGAATTTTAGGTTGAAATATTGCATATCTTTCAGAAAAATATTCAGCTGTTATTTAAGAACTGCAAGTCTTGAAGAATTCACCACATCCCCTAAGTAAACTGTTCCCATGATGAACTGCCTTCATTCTTCAAAATGTATAGCTCATGTGCATGTGGGAATTGAAAATGAAAAGGGTGAATAAGCCAAGTTCTGGGGCTCTGGCATGAGCAAAGAATCAACCTCCTATCAGTTTTATGAGGTTATTGTAACACCACATAAGCGGCTGTACTATCTTTTTGGAAGATTTTGTGCAGAATTTAGCATGAGAAGTGCTAAACATTTTCCCCACTTTGTGAGAACTTTCCAGACTGTTTCCTTCTCAAGATGAAATCAGACCTAACAAGTCACGTATTTTTTTGCGCAAGACACACGATTCGCAACAGCCACTGCAATGGTAGTGGTACCATGGCTCTTCTCTAGCCCCCAGACTGGCTTGCTTGCCAAGCAGCTAGGGTTGAAAAGTTGGCTGCTGACGTTAAAAGACACCATGGTTCTATCAATCAAAGAGCACATTATTCTTTCCAGCTGAGCTCTGGTTCTTCCGTATGAACCAAGACAGAGGACACGCTGCTGACATGCTGCCAAAGGGGAAGTGACTTTGCCTTGCAATCCAACAAATGCCATGCTAAGTAAGGGTCAGGGAATTGGAAGTTGGTTGACCCAGCAACATGGTATTTCGAGAGTTGAGGAAAAAAGTTAATTAAAGTCCTTCAAAATTAAAACATTACAAAAAGTTCATGAAACGAAATGACCAATGCAAGGAAGCAACTGAAACTTCTCATTTCACATGTTGCTACTCAGTTCTGATCCCTCATGTTTGTTTTAATCATGGACTGATTCATATTTCAAGCAGAAAAGACCTTCTAATTTAGAAAATGCCAGAATGGGACATGTAACATTTTTTATTTTAATTGAAATCTGTTGAAATGGACCTTTCTTCTTAGGAATCTCTGATTAAACAGTTTAGTGTTTCTGGATATATAGAAAATATCCCTCAAAAATGCCAAACCAGTTCCAGCAACTCTTACCCAAGCTGAAACCCACACCAGAGCATCTTAAATTTTGTTGCAGTTGTAACTGCAGCCCTATGCATTACAGAGAGGATGCATCTCCTCACACTCAACTGGTGTTGCTCATGAACTACACCTCTTCAGTGGAGAGGAAAAGCAGAGCCTGTGCTGCAAACTCATGGCAACGGTGGGACACAGCTGCTCATGGCCTGTCTGTGCAGCAGCTGTGGGCAGGAGGGAAGCAATGAGCAGTACAAGAGCAGTAAGGGACATATTTCTGGGGGAAAGGAAGTGTTGCATGTCTTTTGTTTTCTTAACTTGGAATAAAGTCCAAAGCAAGCACTTCTGTATGTGTCATCTGTTCTTCCCTTGGAGAAGATGTCAATCTGTTAGCATCACTGGGATATAAGGAGACAATTGTCATTGTGCTCTTTCTGTAACGCCAGGAGGTTTTCTCCAATGTAAATTTAATCTTGCATACAAAGCATCTAAGTTTTTATTTACTTGCAAGAATCAGATCACCCAAAGGGTATGACTGTGGAGAAGACCCTCGGCAAACCCTCATCTGCTAGTTTGCTCCCTCCAGCAGAGGCAGAGATCCAATGTCTTTTTTCACTGAGCTCAAAGAGGTCAACTGGCATATGAAGGTACAGCCTTCCCCCTTCTTTTGCCAGTATTTCCTGTTTGATAGGAAAAGCTCCATTTAACTTGAACCACCAGTTTTCAAATGTTTATTCTTACCCTTTTTTAGTCAAATACATGGGAAACAGATCTACAGAAAACGTGACCTTGTGGCTGAAGACTGATCCCTTCATGACTCTACTTTAGTCTCCAAGTGAACACTAGAAGGACTTCACCTTCAATCTCTGTTAAGTGTGACCCGATTACTATATTTGCCTACATCACTTTAGCTGCAGACCTATGTTTTAAAATTGAGCTCTATAAAAGAACAGATTAGACACAATCAAGAATTAGAATTCAAAGACCTTTCTTTAATCTGTCACATGTAATTAGCATACTGAATCACAATTAAACCATGATTGGCATTTTACAGCACTAGTTTTTTGAGGACAAGAAGCTCATTTTTACCAATAGTCTTCAAGGAAAAGACTCCATTATTTAAAGGGACCTCTAATTTCTATACAATTCAAGATATGAAACATGGAATTTTGAACATAAAGTTGCTTTCACATTATTTCATTATCCCTGCAGTATTTTTGGCAATGACCACTTTGGAAGGTGTATTTAAGCCAAGAAAAAATACAAAATAAAGTTGTCAGTGCACTGATTAGAATTATGGCTATGTGTCTTTTTATTGTATGTCCCAGTCAAACCATGCAACTCTGACTCCACATGGCCCACAGGTGAATCTCCCACCGTGGGCATTAAACACTGTAACACATTTAATTAATTCAGTAAAACACATGAAGGTCCTTAGACATCATAGTGATTGGTGCCAAGTAAGTGCTTATAGTTACAGCAACTGCTAATAAAACACCGTGCACTCTAGGTTTGGAAGCTGACGTGGAAGAGCTGAGGGGCTCTGAGGCCTTGAGGTCATTCATGTCTTGTGTCTCCTTACAGTTAAGGAGACTGAACTTTTGTTAAGCCAGTGCCTTGACTCCTTCTTGTACTCTCCCATCCTCTGTAGCTGCCAAATTTCCACAAGCACATGCTATCAGCTGTGGTCACCTTGGAAAGACAGCACTTGAAAGCTGCTGAAATACACCCAACAGGTCCTGGCTGTGGCATGCCCAAAGCAAATGTCCCACCTGGGTGACCGTTCTGTCCAGGCCAGCAAGCCTGGTTAGCTGACACAGCACCACAGCCATTCTCACCCTGCTTTTCCCTTAATCTGTCAGAGATGCAATCTCTTACTTTTACTAGTTCACATTCATTCTCACTTCAGAGCTGTCAGCTGGATCTACAGGAGGTTTCCATTCCTGTGACTGTCAGCTCAGACTTTTCCATCTCCCAAGCACATGGGAAAAGCCCTGACTTCTCCAATTGCTTTGCTATGAGACCAAGATGGGTAGACAGATAAACAGGTGGACGGATGAATGAAATGAAGGAAGATTTGGGGAGTTTTCCTCAAAAGAGCTATAAGTAGGCCAAATTACAGTAGATCTCCTATGTTTTCTCCAACTTAAACAATCCCACCAGGTGTTTAAGGTTAAGGCTCTTATCTGAAGAGCTAAGAGGGTTCTCCAGAGTACCAAAATGAGGAGTTATGATCTGTAATGACTTCACATGTAGCCTGCTGAATCTTTATGAGTCTAAGAAGGCCTCTCTGACAGACTCGCAGTACATCCAGCTTTTCCCTTGATATTTTCCAAATACAGTGCTGTTCATCAGGATGGAAGTATGAGAAGTTATGTGCAGCACATGGAAGACAGTGTGCTCATTTCCCTTCTGTCTGATTCTTTTAATTTTGGAGAGGAAAATTCCAGCAAAAATTCAGTTGGCTTTAGGAAATTCTGAAACAAAACCGGCTGGTTTATCTTCATTTAACTGACTCATTCTCAGCTTCGCGTAGAGATGATTTAACAAATTAAGTGGTGAATGTGAAAGTGAACAGATTTGAAAGTGCCAGTTGGAAATACAGTGTTCATCAAATATCAAAATTATCAGAATTTCAAAATTAAAAGGTTTTATAAGAAAAATCTTGCAATTTCTTTTTTTCAAAGGGAGCTGTAATACTCATACAAGCCATTCGTATAACATTTCATTGGAAGGTGTGTGGGATGTTGCTGTGGTTTGAGCTGAAAATAGGACAGATGTTTAAATGAACGGAGTGTTAGCACAAAAAGCATTACACTGTTTACATTTTATGGGGTCCTATCACTCCACAAAGAAAAACAGAAACAGTTTCAAAGAAAAGACATAGTTCTGTCCTATCTTTGGTTGCTGAGCTTGTTTTTTATAAACACAACTACTTTTGTGTTCAAAAAATGAGCAATATTCTGTGAGTTCAGAATACAGCTTTTCACAACATATCCATTACTAGGACAGTTGACTACTTTTTAAGAAGTTACTAGAGGAAAAAAGCTGCACATGTACTGTCAAAAAGACTATAAAGTCACTATTACCAATGGAATTTAAAAGCAGAGGCAACTTTGGCTTTTATTTTGATATCAAGGTGAGTCTTCCTCAACTTCTTTTTCTTCCCCTCCTCTTTTTAACACCAGTTATTTATGGGAGTGAAACCCACTGACAGGAGTGAAACCTACAGGAGGGAAGACAGGAACTGGGATCCCTAATGTCTCTGTTCTGATGATGTATAACACTTCTGGAGAAACCACGGAGCTGCTACAGCTGGCAGTACAGGTTTACTGCATCCCTGGGGCTGAGCACGGGCAGTGAGCTAGCCCACTGCTTCCTGAAGTGAGCAGAGCTGGCAAGATCTGCCACTAAAATCAGTTCCAGAGACAAAATAAAATGATTTATGTTCATAAAAGCAAGGAAAGGATGAGGAAAAAAAAAAAAAAAACTAAAGGAAAATGGAGAATGGAGGGAAACAGAGAGAGAACAGAGGGAGAAAGAACGGCACTGCCCTACAAGAGCAGCTTTGTGATTCCTCCAGTAATGTTACTCTGTTTTGTTTATCATGAAAAGATGCCATTAATGCTTCAGCCCCATCAAACAGCAGACCAAGTTCATGAATGGCACCTATCAGAGCCCAGGGTAAATCCAATGATTAGAGGGAATTTGCCAAAGGGCCTTTGTAGCTGAGAAAAATGCCTACTCCAGAGAGGAATGCAGAAAATTCCTGGGAGGACAGGCCCTCCTTTGTTGGCAGTCCAGGGGTATTCTGGAGCAAATAAAGGCACACAAAAAATGGGATCTTAGAAGCGATGAACATTTGAAGAAAACGTTCAAAGACCTCCTTGAAACATTCACACCTCTCCCCCCTTTCCCCACTGTACTAATTCTGTTTAGGATGACCAAACAGGCTATACTGAAAACACTACTATTTTAGGATTACATAATAGAAATGTCTCCCGACAGCAACAGCTTTACTTACTTAGTTTTTTCTGCTGCTTTTTCTCCAGTTAAAACTTTTGTTGACACAAGCTTTTAAGGGCCAAATTCTCAGCCAGTGCAAATTGCTACAGATCCACTGAAATAAAGGGATCTCCTCTGGCTTACAGCAGCATAGAATGTGACCTCAGGTTTAGCCTGTAAAATGGAAGAAATGCACCCAAACACCAGAACGGACCTAAAACCAGTGGAGAAAGGTATATTGACACCCCATCTCTGATTCACCCCTTCCTATTAAAGTCTGTTCCAAATGAATATGCATCATCTATGAGCTATGCAGCGCCAGCTAAAACTGAGCCTGGGTAGATCCATTTTGAGAGTATAAACACATCCAGGCAGAAATTAAATTCACAAGATCAGACAAGACAAGCTGTCACTTAGCAACTGCAAAGGACACGAAATGTGGGGGTTGATTCACTTCAGACTCACACGGTGGATGCTTTTTACATCTTCTAAGTTAAGAACTCCTTCATGAGAAACACACTGAGATCAGCAAAACTATACGGAGACCCAAAGGCCTCAGCCAACTACGAGCAAAACTGTATTAAAGCTGCAAATTGTTATGTAACATTTGTCCGTATTTGCTTACCATGACCTTGTCAACTACATTACAGCAATACAGGTTTTGTATTAAAATAGCCCCAAACCATACTAAGCCTACAGAGACAATGTTCTCTCTGCCACAGGCAAGGTTCTAATCTTGCCTACATCAGTGTAAATTCAGCATATTTCCAACAATTTCACTGAACACCAGCGAAAGTGAGGTCAGAATTTGGCCCTATGCCTCCTTCGCTCTGTTTTTCTCCAGAGAAAACAAAACAATTCTTGTTATTTCTTTGGTGTGAAAAATGAGATACAGATTTTATGGCTGATTTAGAAGATCTTATCTGCTTCTGAAATCTTGAATTGCATAAACTGCATGTAATCCTCACATAAACACATTCAACAAACATGATTTCCTCCTTCCCTCCTCACTTCCTATGCTCAGAACAATCCTAATGCCTCTTTTTTTCTTCACAATGTGCACTTAAACACAATATGCTTCCTCATAGACATTCTTAATGACTTTTATTTTATGTCCTGCATTGCAGAATTTTCTGTGATGATGATGGAGTGAAGCAGTAATCACGCAGTTGGAAGGTGGCTCTGTAATCATCAGTGGGTGTGTGCTGCATCTGTTTGTATGCGTGCGTCTAATAAAAATATTATCTGCGACATTGGAGGCTGATAGATTAACGTTTTTCAAAACAGGCGTGAGTTGTTTGCAAAGGTGCTTCCTTTCCTGCTCTGCAAACGCTGTTCATTTTACTATTTGTTTTAAATGTTCTTTTACTGGTCCAAGTGGATTTACGTTCACACAGCAGCACAGTGGCAGCGAAGGGATAAAAAGCTGGGTGCACAAACAAAGCTGGGCTGTGCAGAGCACCACTGTGTTTTGCAGTCGCATGTTAAAAAAAGCAGTAGTGTTAAAAGAAATCTTTTCCTCTGTTTTTTAAGGAAGGAAAGCAACCGAAGTTTTGTGCTAACACCTAGGTTCTGCTTTCTTCTGGATATTCCCTAGGGAGCTGGTTAGGGGATGCTCAGCGTCAGTGCATCGCCACTATAGCCGACACAAAACTTGGAACACTATCTCCTTCTCTAGTAGGGAGAGCTGGAGTCTCTCATCCTTATTCACATTCGTCTGTTTTCTTCAGTGTAATTCCTCCGAAAGTAAGATACCAAACTGCACGCATGGGTGAGACACTCTGAGAATGAGCCTTGAGGTAAAAAAATGGCATTAAGGCAGACAGGCTGGAAGGGCTGTGGTACTTGCACCCCCAAAGCCCACACTTAACATGGACGCGGAGGGAAACAACAGATCTCAAGATATATTATTCCTCCAGCAAAGGTATACAACACCTACAGTGCTACTTAAATATAATGGGAAGTGCAGATATCGGGCACCTTCCAAGGTCAAATAATCAAAGCAGAGTTAGCTATAGCAGAAAGAGAAATACGCTGAATGTAATTAAATTCCCTCCAAACAGAGCACATGACTCCCCAGCATAGTTCTTTAATTGCCATCAGCTGCCTAAATCCTAGGAGCATCTTCTGCAAAATAAGTATCAACTTAGAAAGCTGGTCATTGGAGAAGTATGCACAGCCTGCAGAACACACGCGCACACGTGTGCGCACTAACCTTCTCCTGCAACCTTGATTTATTGAGCCTCTGCCTGGCAGATGGCTGACATTTTAAAACAGGCTCCTAAAACTTCAGATCTGTCTGTTTGTTTGGTTGTGGTTTTTTCCACCAAACAGACTGTAACAACTCCAGCCATTAAAATCCAGGCTAGCAGGGTGAATGACTGTCACTGGAAGCCTGACTTGTCATGCTGCCACGGAGCAGTGTGAAGCCCTGGGCTCTTCCTCCCAAGCCAGGGTTACATCATCTCACACATGCTCCTTTTACTAGCTGGTGTTTTGAGCTCCCTTCAAAAACATCCACAAACGACGTACTGATTTACTCGCTGTTCTGCACCGTCAGGGTCCCTCCCTCAGGGAGAAGTTCCTGCTCTACCACAGACTTCCTCTGTGTCTTTGGGAAGACGCATACACCCAGGCATTTAAAGATATTTTAGGAACCTAAAGGCAAAGACAGATGTTTCCAATAATATGTCAGATCAAAAAAACCTTGTGTTAACCCAGCAGCAGACACCTTGGCCATTCAGACACCCCTGGCTCAGCCGGCAGCACAACCTCCTTCCTGCATGAGGGGTGACACAGAGGCTTGGGCGGGCAGGAACAGCATGAAACTACCCTGCATGAGGTGGCTAATGGGTGAATCACGGCAAACACAGACAGTAACACCCCAGTGATTTCTGCTCTGAAGGAAAAAATAAAGACTGGCTGTTTAAAGAGGGGATTCGGTTCATAAGATTTTGAACTCTCCTTTCAATCAAAGGCGGAGTTATTTACCACTGCAAACAACCATTAAGTCCTAAGCCATTAAATCCTGTAGTGAAACAAGGATTGAAGCAAGAAATAACTGACTGGCCTAGATTCAGTGGCCAGTACAGATTCAAAGAGAAGTGTAAAGGCAGCTTGGAGGCGTTTTTGCACACTGTGATTTCTGAGGTTGGTTCAGTTTCTTCAATAGCCTTTTCCATGGAGACAGGTACTACCCATGTCCATGGGAGACCTGCTTCTCCTCCAGTCTCTTGGCAAAGTGGCTAGATCCCACAAGAGCAAGCTAAGTAAAGAGGGTATTTTTCCAACAAACATGAGCAGTAAGAACATTTACAGAGGATAAAGAAAGGGTCCATATGTCACTGCCTCTTTCTTGTTCCCACTTAGCATTGCCTCCTTCTGGTTCCTGATTTTGACTTAGAATTGAGAAGGAATCATTCCAATTAAAACAGTGGCGCTGAATCAATATGAGACCAGAAGGAAGACTGTGGTTTATCAGAGCAGCTTCATGATGCGGTTCTTCAAAGCCCCAAAGATGCTTGCACCATTCCTAAAATGTGCCAGGAACCTCTGAAGCACTTACTGTAAACATCATATTTTTCCTCCTCCACAGTCAGAGTGAAACAGGGAGAAGGCAGAGGGAAAGGAGGATGAGATGAGGAAGTATCGGGTCCTAGAATACTTTGGCAGAGCTAAACTTGACATTTGCTCAGCTTCCGGTCTGTGGCTGGTGTTCGCACCCAGGCTTGGCTGCTCAGCCCCAGCACGGGAGGCAAGAGGAAGCAGTCACCATCAAGGTCAGACGGAGGATGTGGTGATTGCCCCTCTGAGCCGCCCCAGAGTTCATCAGGATATGAATGTCTGTGCAGGAGTAGGCACTGCTTCCAAAATGAAATCTGGACAGTGTTAATTTATCATGTCTAAGCCTGAGGCCTGAAATAACAGTTACCAGCATTTGTGGGGTTTTATACACTTTGAAAGTTCTGGGTAGCTGAAACAGTCTGGTTTTTTTCAAGAATTAAAAGCACTTCTGACCTTCTTTTCAAATACCCTCTGTAAACATAATGAGATAGATAGGCACACATTTACTGGCTTTTTGTAGGGGGAAAAAAGCGAACTTAACATAAAGCAAACTGGTGAAGAGAGGGGAGAGGTAGCTCCAAACACAAAAGGTCCTGCTCTGTTTCTTAAAGGTTCTCCTGTACTAACAGCAATTAGAAAGTTCAGCTGTAATTTCACCCCTTATTCATAAAGGACCTAGTCTCACCTTCAACAGGAAACAGGGACTGAGTTAGGAGAGCCTGAATATAATAGAAGTCTGTGGCTGTGGTGCACTGCTGCCATCAATTTAAATCTGTCATAAACACACTCGGCGAGGAAGAGGAACTTCCATACACTGTGGCCTCTAGATTTCTGGATGCAGATGCAGATTTATAGCACATGGGAAGCAATAAGACTTTGAGCCAATGTAGGCCCTGCAAGTGTGTGGGGCTGTGGAGGCTGGTGCTCCTCAACTGAACGGCACTTCCACAACTGTATTTGTAACCATCTCCTGCCAGACAAGGCTATGGAGATGGTCTTGTTACATTGGATTTTCACAACAAGGTGGCCTACAAAAGCAAAGCCATAAGCCTTTTTAAGCTGGACTGGAATTCATTTGTTATATGCCCTTCAAACTGCTGCCCTGTACTTCCATGCGTGCTAAATAACATCTTCTGTTTCTTTCATACACACATGGGATGTGAATGAGACACGCATACAATGGAGAGTTAAGGGTTTCCTCTACGAGGAAAGGTGGAAGAATCAGGCCCACAAAGCCATCATGATTCCAGTCCAACTTTGCACACTGATAAAAAGAGCCCTATCTGGAAAGCACTTACATCAAGTGACTGGATTAACATGATTACTCTTGTGAATTATGGTATCTTAAGACTGTTTTTACATAAAAGGAACTACAAATGAAAGCAGCTTTGACCAAACTGAAAAAAAGCTCAGTGTCACTATTAATTGATTAAAACCAATTTTTCATAGTCAGCCTAATAGAAGGCTTCCTACATGCAACCAGTAACTGATTAAGTGAGTGACTCAAGCAGTAAAATCACAGTTGAGCCCATTTTCTTCATCCTGGAAGGCCAAGTTCAATATTTTTCCTATGAAGCATGCCTTACTATAAAAAGAATGTGATGTTTGAATATGAGCATCTCTGCTCTCGGCTCTGGCACCGAAAGTCTTTCCTAGCCCTCCCGCCACATTTCAAGAGTGCAGGATGAATCACAATCATGTGGCTCACCTCCCTGCCAAATTCTTTTCTTATACTACCACTGCGAGTTCCTCCCAGACTGCTGCCAGCAGCGGCTCTCCCCAGCCAAGACCTTGTGGGCAAGTGTCAGAGGGAGAGACTAGATCCCTGGCTTCCTCCCTCCCTCCTTCTCTGAGGAAACAAGGCCGCACAGTGTTAGAGACCTGTAATCATGTCTAAATAGACACTGGAGGAGGCTGAGGAGGACAAAAGGAGTAAGTAGGAGACTGAAATGGAGGAAGACAGGAGAAAGAGGATGTGTAGGGCTGGCTGGATGCTGCAACCTGCACAGCACTGTGAGTTGGCTGAGCACCACATCCTCCCACCCACCCCTGGACACACTCTTCATCTCCTCATCCCGTAGTGATCAGTATAACGCCGCTTTCAACCAGGCAATGGAGAGCCCTGCACAGCAGAGTTGCGAGGTTGCCTAATTCCACTCTGAGCTATCTTCCAAGGCAGAAAAGCCTTTCGGATGCTTTTCAAATAATATGCTGGTATTATTTAACTGTGCAAAAATCATTGTCCATCTTAAAGAAAATGTTTCCTTTCCATAAGAAGAACGGCAGTGACAGCCCAGAACACAGGACATAGGAGCAAGATTGAAGATTCAGGATTGTGGAAAGTTCATTCTTTAAGACAGAACCAAAAGCATCTCTACCTGGTCTGCTGGTAAATGAAAAATAATCAAGATGAATGTTTGGCCATTGGAAAAGCTTTACTAAATTTTGGATGTTTTTACTTGCTTTAAGGTAGCAAAAAGGTTCTAGTAGAATAATACTGAACTAGCTTTATTTTTTTTTTTTTTCCAAATTATGCCCTGATTCTTATATGCAAGCACTGTCCCAGTCTCTTTGATGGCTCTGCACTGATTTACACAGAACTGAAACCTTGAACTTTTACAGCTTACCTGGTGCCATAAATAATATGAGACTTAAAACAGATACAGTAAATCTTGGCTTACATTATTCTCCCAGGTTTATACATTGTCCATAAAAGCAAGGAAGGAAAAGCACCCCAAAGGATATTAAACTCTGGAATCTCTTGAGCTCTGGTGCTTTGTTCTGTGTACTCAGCATTCCCACACCCAGGCACCCTGGTCTCAGGGATATCCCAGAAGTGAGTGCCCTCCTTCCAGAGACATTGCAGCTCTGCTGAGAACCCTGCTAATGCTAGGATGAAAAATCTGGACTGACTTCTCCAAATTTACATTGAATTAATCCCCTTTTTCCTAAGTCTGCTCCCATATCAGTTACATCTTAAACTTCCCCTGCCAAATGTCTCTCAGGAAGGTTTTTACTACCAATTGACTACCTCTGGGCCAGCTCAAACCAGGAATCACAGGGACACAGTCAAGTTACTGACCATGTGCTTGCTCACTGAGAGCAGTTAAAGTGGTGCCTTTCACCTTCCATTTGTAGCGAGCTAACCACACACACGTGGCCAGCGACCACAGGTCAGCCAACAGGCAAAACAGATCCTAGGTCCCACTCTTTTTGTGAGCTTTCTCCATGAAATAACACACCGTGGGTATCACAGCTCTGCCTGGCTTTGCAGGGAAGACACACTGAATAAGAACACATGAAACACCCATGATCAAACCTTGCTCCTTTTCTGTAGTGAGAGCAGCTCACTGACAAGATTTTCTGTTTTCAAAGTATTCCTCAGTACGGAGCTGAGGCAGAAACTTCTGGCAAGCTTCCACATAAGAGTAAGGACAGTCTTTGAGAAAGCACACTGTGGGTTTCTGAAACACAACACTCTGTTCTGCCAGCTGAGGGATAAAACTTTTCAAAATACGTTATTTTTCTTGCAACCAATAGGAAAATATATTATGTACTTTATAACATAATTTAAGCTCCTGAACAGTTATAGGAAACAGAAGTAGCAGAGTCTATTCAGCAGGGAATGAAGAACTGGAATACACCACCGATTCACTTTCTGCAGCCTGATTTCCTATGTGGAACAATGGCATTGTCCTTTATACTATACCCAAGACATCTACAAATCAGAAATGCGGTACATCAGAAGATGATCAATTTTTCACTTTTCTAAAAAGTACTTCCCCAATCAGAGGTCCAGAGGACTGAGAAGTAAAATTAATTCAGTTAATTCAGAAGAAAAGGAGACTACTTAAAATGGAGGTCATTCCATTTTAAATTAATATTTATTAGCTTTTCATAACTGTATTATATCATCTTAGTCAAGAATTTTCCAAAAGCTGGATAAATCATTGTTACCTCTATCTTAACGGAAGAAAGCAGTAGGAACCAACAAATACTGCAAATAAAAGTGTCTGACTACAAGACCATACTGTTAATGTTAAGAAATATTCCCTTTCATCATTCGTGATAGCACAAGTTGCTTTAGAAAACGTAACAGATTATCTGAGTCTTTGAACTAAAGCTAGTAAGTGGTTCCACTCAGGTTAGCATGTGACACTGCACCTCAGGTACACCTTGACTCCCATGGTGATCACCTAAGTTGGTGGCTCAGAGTGAGCATGTGGAAGAAAAACTGAAAGACCATTTTTCAGTAAGACAGCAAGAGCAGAATTCAGCCCCAGCATCAGTAAGTTCTGTTCCCATGGGGGGAGGCTGGGACAAGCCTGTTTCTATGAGAAAGCGTATCCTTTCATATCAAGCAGTCCCAAAATGATGACTATCTCGACAAACAGCTTTTCAGT
>JAVHNF010015616.1:0-10016 GCA_034783455.1 Micropsitta finschii
GGATGGGGCAGCCACAGCTTCTCTGGGCACCCTGTGCCAGCGCCTCAGCACCCTCACAGGGAAGAGCTTCTGCCTAGTATCTAGTGCCTGAGAGCTATTGACTGCTCAACACCCCTTTAAGCTTGTCTGTATTTTGGTATGGCATCACTTTGCTCTACCCACAGGGGATATCCTAGACCCAGAAACCAGTCTTAGGCAGCAAGGACATGAACCCACAGGACACCAAGCTGCTTTAGCTGTTCTTATGAACAACTTGGTTCTGTGCCCAAGCTGGCTTGATTTTCAACAGTGGGCCAAAACATGTATAAAGTTTTAAGCACATACAACAAATGTCAATGATTGAGCACAGGAACACCTCTGTTTCCAAAAAGCTCAACTATCTCGAAAGACACAGTTATGTTGCACAGCACCGCAACACATGTAAAATGCACTGTGAGGCACTAATGTCAATATACAGCAGCAAATCAAGGCATTACTGCCATAGATTTAGTTTATTTCTAGATTAAAGAAACCACATGCTTGGATTATGGATAAATTGGATCATGCCATTATGAAGTAGTTTTGGCAGGAAAAAGCTGCTCACCTGGGTTTAGAGCACAAATTAACTAAAGGAGATTGAAAGGACATGGGGATTTGGGTGGAATGGTTTAGTGTGAGGTGTCCTCGCCCTTGGCAGGGGGGTTGGAACTGGATGATCTTAAGGTCCTTTCCAACCCTAACTATTCTATGATTCTATGACATCCATATAAATAAGACCTTAGTGAATGCAACAGATTCAGTTCTCCATCAGCAATCCAACAGTGAAGGCCAAAGAGAACTGAGGAAGCCAAATGAACAAGAATTCAAATGGAGTTAGTACTTGTGCATGCACCTATGTGCCTTAACAACCACTGGTTTGATGTTTTCCCTAAGCTCCTCTTTGCTTCCTGCACGCACCTCCTGGAACAGAAGAGATTGCTCTTACTTGCTGGCGGAAGTTCTCCCACCCTGCAGGAGATCACTTTACTCTTATCAATGTCTTCAACGCCTTCAAGGAAGCCAGCACAAACTCCACAAGCCAATGTAAGTGTCCCCAGCTAAGTGCTGAGAAAGCAAAGGCAGCACCATGGAGCTGTGCCGAGATGGGCAGGAGCATGGTGCCAGATCTGGAAGAGGGAGGATGAGTTAGCCTCACCACAGCCATGTTGTATAGTCCCATAATAAGTCCTGTGATGTTTGACATCTCTCTTTAGCCCCAGCTGCAGGAGGTGGGTGGCAGCAGGAAAAACCTTGCTCAATTCTAAATAAAAGTGAATTTCCAGCCCAGATTCCTGCAGAGAAAACCTAAAAGGCAAGAAACCTATGTTTAAAAAAAAAAAAGTTCAAACGCACAAATCACGTAAAAACTGCAAAAGCTCATTAATTTTAAGTCTTTCCCATGATCTTAAGGACCTGAATCGTTAATTTGAAAATCTTGAGTTTGAATATGGGGACCTGCCTTGTGCTGTTTGGAGAGGAAGCACTGAATTTTTTCACAAGCCTGGTGCAATCACAGAGTTGAGGTATGCAGATATGATATCTAATATGAAAAGGTGCCCAGCATCTGTCATTCCCACAGAAGCCAATGGAAACTGCAAACACTCAGCTCTGAAGGATCAGGCATTTAATCATTAATATGTTTCCAGATCTATAAAAAAATGTTTCCTAAGATACTTTATTTCTGCAAGAAATTCCCTGTTGGCAAGAGAGTTTTCATAGCTCCTTAAAGGCCTATAAGGAACTGTGGAAGAAATAAAGTGGAGCTTTACTTATGGAAATCAGACCTACTGGAGAGCAACTGGAAATGCTTTTTATGAGTCTTTATAATGGAACTACAGTAGCAGTTCCATGTTGATTTTCATTCTAAGACCCAATATTTTTCTCTTCTTCTTTTTTAAGCCAAATTTTTTCCCACCTGAAACTTCACGTGTGGTCTCTTGGCAAAGAATAATGTTTTTGGAAAGTTTAAGGGTGATCTGATAAGCCTTTTTTAAGTAAGGAGCTTTGAAAACATAGAGATATTTTGCTTCTTAAAAATTTTAAAGCCTTTCCTTGTTCACTTAGAAGTTGAAAACTGCTTATACTAAAAAAATTTCCATTTTGTGTTTATGTTTGCCCTTAATGAGATACAGCTCATGAACATACTTTTAGTAATTTTAGTGGTACCAAAATTTAGGGATTTATTAAGTTTTATGCAAAGGTAACTTCAGAAAGTAGAATAAAAATAAGTATGAGAGATTCTAGTGATAGATGATTAAAATATAACATATAGGTGTGTCAACCAGCATGTGGGTATGAAACAGTGGGGAATACAACGTTTAATGTATACTAGAATCTTTGAAATCATTAAGGTGCTCATGTGTATTAAATTTATCCAGCCTTCCTTTTGCATTGATGATAAGCATTTTTGTAAATAATTTGATCCAAGTCAATTCAACCCAAACTACATGTCTAAAAACTGGTTTCCAGTAGTAGCTGGGAACTGGCATGTTTCCTCACTGACTGGGCACCCCAGTAACAGTTCTTCTAGGGACAAAATAAGATAAGGGTAGATTCAATGAGAGCACCATACTGAATTTTCACATAGACAAAATAGACAAAAACTGAAGTGACACATAGGCAACATACAGAGAGCTCTCTTGTGATACTTTGAGATACACTGAGTTATCACCAAAGAGAGCCTTGGGGCAGAGAAACTTTCTCCCTAGAAAAATCTGCAGGAGACCCCATAGCAGAGAAGTGTCTTCTCAATTTTAAAATACCTTTGAGTAAAGTTTTAGCAAACAAGTCACGAAGCTTTGATAATGGATGGGCTATAACTTGTGATACATGTCCTGATCACACAGGTCACTGGATCTGAGCTCTGTTCATGACTGCTTCTTCCAAGCTTTCCTCCATGGCCATGGCTATGGCAGTGCAAACTCCCAGGCTCTCCTCCTTTTCAGCATCCTGGATTGCTGACAGTTCCTCATCCTCAATGGCTCTGATGGACACTCTAGTTGCAGCTCACAGAGATTTAGCCTTAGTTCCCATTAAGGCTGCTTCTGAAGAAATTCCGTGGGTTTTGCCTCTTTATTTTGTTCAAGACAAATATTGTTATAGAAAGTGATTCATTTAATCTCTTGGAAAAGACAACCCTCGTCCCAGCAGACAAGTGCCACTTCTCTTTTCCACATGCTACCCTCTTCTTTCTTCCTGTTGACTCTTTGTTTTCCTCCCGTCACAATGATAAATCTGTGCCTGCTCATCTATGCACGATGAGGCAGTGTCGTGTGATACATTCCATACAGCATCTCCTTCAATGCCTGCCAATTTCATATTGCATAGATTTCAGTGAGCTTATATCAGGTCTAGGACAAGGGTTTGAAGGGCAGAACTGAGTTTATAGCTAGAGATAAGCTTAAGCTGCAATTGCTCAGTGTTATTCTACATAGGTTCCAGGGCGTGATGGTACGTAGTAACAAGAGATAAAACATCCTTGTGGGTTGCCTTTTGGTACTGAAGTAATTCCCTATGTGGTGCTTGGATGCTCCTTCAAAAACATGACATGGCTTTCTCAAGTAGTGTATATGTTGAGAAATAGACCTTCTTAGACCATCAGGTTATTCACAACAGCGTTCTTGTCAAAGCAAATGTGGCGGTAACAGTACATGAGGGCTTGGCTGCATTACCAACTTTCTAGATGTTTGATGAGTGTACTGAGTTGCTAAAATGGTCTGTAGGTTTTGCATATACATGCTGTGTATAATGTATAGATTCTGTGTATATTCTATATATATATTCTAGGGATTAACTTTTTTGATGTTATCCATAGTGTCCAGGAAAATTATACTTGAATAGGCTATCCCAGAGATAGAGCAGTAGCAGGATTATGGTTATCAAATTTGTGGTAGGAACTGGTATGGAAATTCAGCTCAAATGATGAATATGTCATCTTAGGAACAGGTTGGACTTAGTGCCAGAATTTAGAAACTGAATTAGAAATCCTTCTAGACATGTCCCATGAAAAGGCTGGCATGACGTAGGTCATTTGAACTCTCATGTCTCACGCTCTGGAGGAAATGTGGGCTATAGAAAGTAAAATTATGGGTGAGGATAAAGTAAGGTCTTTACTTTTTTCAGGCCAGTGAGATGTATATAGGTCCCACTCAAGAATATTCAAGTTTTAATGCTATCACAATTTGGATTGTTGATTTACAACCTAGTGATATACTCAATAGCCAGAGAATTACTGATGTGCAGGTGGCTTGTGTTATATATTCTAAGAAGTTTGCTGTAAATTTTCAGAAAGGTATTACTAGAACGTATTTAGTCAACAAGTAGTGTTGGAGATGATTCTAATGAACCCGGTAATTCTTCAGTACTGATCACTTTGCCAGAGATTATCCGCTTGCCAAGATTCCCTAATTTGTGGCTCTTAATAGACCAACAATGAATGAGATTCCAGGTTATATAGCTTGTTTTACAGTTGTTTGGGAAGCAACATGAGGTTATTGTTGAAGTCTAAGTTGAGGAGGCACTTAGGATCATCCTTGATATTATTTTATTTAGCAGCAGCAGAGGGATGTCCACTGTCCTCATTGCTAGAGGTAGCTACCGAGGTTTACAATACTGTATCTCCTCAGCCGGGTTTAGACTTAAGCAGTGGTAAGACAAATCTGGGGTATCTACTACCCCATGGCTACCCCTCTTCAAGAATAGGAGTTCTGATGCCATTACAATGTATTTTGTGTGGGATTCATCTCACCAGCTTCAGCCATCAAAGAGTTTGCTTTCTACCATTCCAAAACAGAAGCACAAAGTAAGTGGGATCATCTACTCCCTTGTGAATGTCTGCGTCTCTGATTGACTGTAGAGGGAACACAGAAAAGCAGCTGAGATCACTCTTTGGAAGTGGAAAGGGGATACGACACCATCATGCCCTTCAGGGTATGGACATGGAGAACTCTCAGTTTATTGGGGTTTAACAATTTATTCATCATCTACAAAGCCATAGTAATTGATATGCACAATGTTCTCAGCCCACCCAAGTTAAGTGCTCCCTTTAGTCATTCTCTAGAGACATTCATTAGGCTGTGGTAACTTAATCACATGTCAGTGTCTATTCAGACCTTAATTTCTCAAAGTGCATGGCCATATTCACCAGTTTTGTTTCAGAAAGCCATCTAAATATTGGCTAACACTACACACATAGACTGAGACACATAAAATTAGAAAAATGAGAGAAATAATAGGTTTACAGTTTTTCTTCTTTTTCCAAGCAAGCCGTCCAAGTAATAAACAATGCAAATGCAGAAAAGTAACAGCATCTCACTTTCCTTTTGGTATAAAGTTGACTTTCTGCAGGAAAAAGGCAATAAAGCTATTAAAGAATTTTAAAAATCATAGCAGTCACATGATATTTTTATTTGCTTTCAAACAGGAGCTGTGTGGCTTAGGGAAGGTATACACTGACCTTTCACTTCCGTGTTCTCCAGCTCCAGTGCTGCTGCAGGCCCTAAGTGAAAATGGGCCTATTGGTCTCATCCAAACCTCGGCGCATGTTAGCCCACATTACAAAACACCAGAGAATTTGGCACAATCAGCAGTTTCTGCTCAAGAGAGGCCCAGGACTGCAATAGAAGAGGTGTTAGAGATCAGGACTTGGGAACGCTGGTTGAGTTATGTGGGAAAACAAAATACTCAGTCCCTCACTTTCATTGGACTGCACTTGCTTGCACAAAATAAACACAGTGTGTACAATGCAAAAAAAATATTTCTATCACACCAAGTGATACTTATAAATAAGGCGAACAGCTCATTACCACCATTCATCCAAAGGTCACAGCCTGCTTTTTAAGCAGAAATTTAGCTGTGCTAGTGAAGCAGTGTAACATCATTCTTATTTTACAGATGGAAAAACTGAGGCACACAGACACCTTCCTATCCAAGACCGCACAGGAAATCTGTGGCAAGACCAGCACAGGCTCCTGATCACTGGAGTCTGTGTGTGTTGGGCTCTGGGGAGGACCACAGAGCTCACTTGCACTCACTTGCCTGTGGCAGAGCAGGAGCTGAAGATCACGCAAGAGAAAGGTCAGTGGATCCATTCCCTGAGCCACAAAGCTCCAGTCTGAAAACAAGCACAAATGCAATGAGACTTTTCTGATTTTCCCCCCTAATTTTAAGAGTTTCTTGATTCTTGGCCTCAGAAGTCAGTTTAACACCAAGAACAATTATATGTTGCATACTATTATTTGCATGAATTTGCCCTCTCTCTAATTTGGAAGGTTTAACAAAAAGAAAAACTGTTGACTACTGGACTCTCTGGCTGATGCTGTACCCTTAGCACCGTGTAATGACAACCTACTCTAGCTGAAATGAGTGAATGTCCTTTTCTGCCTCTTTTTCCAGGTTATTGTTTTTTCCTGAACTGATACCCACATTACTTTCTCCTTACATCCTCCACTCTGTACACTAAATTAGACGTTGTTCTGGGTACTGGACTTTTGGCTATAAATGCAGTCGCTTGGAGAAAAATCAAGCATCCAGGAGAAACCAACCCAGACGAAGCAACGCTTGTGTGCTGTGACAGATGTGCCTTGCATGAGAGTGAACCCAGAGGAAAACCTGGCTGGAGAACTCCCTGAGCCTTGTGCAGGGCTGGGGACATTGTTACATCCCCAGACTGTCACTCCTACAAACTATTCTCATTCCCAGGTGCCTGATCAAATGCCTCGGGCTGTTTTTAGGACACCAACCCCCTCCTCCACACCTTTCATGCTTTAAAGGCTGTCTCCTAATCTGCTGTTTGCTGTCTGCAAACACTGTGTCATGAGCCATTAGATGCCATGTGAACTTCTCTGCGGATTCCTTAATTAAAAAGAATGACTTGGACACTTGCCACCCAGTTACCCTTCATTACAGTGAGACCCATTAAGTGGGATTACTGGTTGAGGACACAGCCACACTCACTAAGTACTAATGTGATGCTTACAGCAGCATGGAGCTGCAGGGCTTCCCAGGGCTTCCAAGTAACACAACAACCTTTGGTAAGGGGAACATCCATTGGGGGCCAAAAAGATGGGCTTTTCAGTAGAAATTGCACCACATTTCATTGGTGTCCCTCATATGAGCTTTCTGCCTGCAAGGAATGGGACAAGAAGCAAAAGGAAGTCACAGAGGACCTGGTGCAGCAAACATGAAGCTGGTTGTGGAGCAGGTTCAGTCTCCAGCATGTCCAGATAACAGTAGCATCTCGGGCTTGCAGTGTGAAGCACCAGCAGAAAATATGGGGATGCCTCCAAGAAGAAAGCAAATCAGAGAAAAGCCAGTCCATGATGAAGTTTCTTAGTGCTGTAACATCTTACTAACTTAAAGCCAAAGTGCAGTGGTACTGTCAATGCAGCTCAGGTTAAATATCCCACCTTCTTCAGACAACCCTGGGGGAGTGAAACTTGGTCTGAAATGAGAAAAGTTTCCCAAAGGTGAGTTCATAGATCACGAAATGTGGAGATGGAAAGAATCTATTCAATCATCTATCCCATCTCTCTGCCAGTTCAAAATTACTCCCCATGATGTTTTTAACATAACTGCTTTTCTCATTTGAAACAAAAAGGGCTGGGGGGGAGGCAGGAAAAATACCTAGAAATGGTCTATGAGGTTTTCTATCAAAATGTGCTTGTTTCCTTGACTAATTCTACTGTCTGCTGTTGCTTTGCTCAGATGAGTTCGGCAAGTGCCAGGATGAAGGGTGAACTAATATTTTCTGGAGGGACTCTTCCACCATCTGCAACATCCAGCAACTGGAAAAATCCTTCCAGTATTTGAGTTTCATCTGCATTTTCTTAACTGCATTCAATTTTTCCTCCCTTTGTGTAAGACTGAGGAGTTGTTCTTCCATAGTAATATTCTATGTGGTTATGGACCAGCCAACCTGGAAAGTGCAACAAGCACCCCCCTATTTCAAATATTACGTGCAGACTGACACACACCTTTGCTAAAATAATGGAAATAAGCCATGAATCTAAGAAGTGGTTTGGACAGTGCAGTTATGAAAGAAATCATCCTATTTCACTGCGGGGAAGAGGAGGACAAAGGCAGTTTTTCACCTCCAACTAAGGATTCCATGAATCTAACTTTATTTTTTCCCCAGCTTAATTTATGTCCTTGCGTTGCAGAGTCTGGATCTCTTTTAAATATCTGGTTCAATGCTGCAGCCTGTTTCACCTCTAGCACAAGTTTCCTATTGCTCTCTGGGGGTCCAGAGATCTTGAGACCCATGCAGGGCTTCTTGATGATGCAGGTATTTGGGAAAACCCTGTGCATGCTAAAAAGTTCAGGAAACTGAAGACCACACATTTATTACTCAAAATACCCTGTTGGAAGAGGTAAATGATAACCTGTGCAGGGAGCAGGACTTCTCCCTGCTCACTCTGACATGGATGCAGCAGTGGGATGTGTGTCAGCAAGAGCCTGGCTTCAAGTGGAGTCCACTGTTTTTGGCTTTGGGATACCTGAGACCATGCTATAGACACTGTAGCCATTTTCACACTGCTGAGGTGTGAAACACTGATGTCAGTGTAACATCAGAACTGACAAAGCTGTATTTTGTCAACTTGCAGTGACAAAAATCAAAACCTTCTTGCTCTGCTCATCTCTTGCATTCCTCACAGTGAAATGAAAGAATGTGTACAGAGAAGAGTCGTGCAACAAGCTGTCGCATCAGCTTCAAAAGCAATGTCCCACACAAGCAAATTTCCGTACTATACAGTCATGGTGTTTAAGATTATTTAATCAAAGGTGGGAGAAAGCAAGAGGTTTTGGGTTGTTTTTTTCCCCCAAAGAAAACATTTCAGCCACTTCCAGAATGGGCCTAAGTTTTGACAGCAGCGTCTACCCACAGACACAGGGTATGAATTGCTTAATTATCTATGAAGATTACAGGAGCCATGTCAAGCCTGACTCACCAGCAGCTATTTAAAAAGCAAAAACACAAATGGAAAGTGGGCTGTTCTAGCTTTGCTTCCTGTGCACATGTGTGCTGCGGTGTGTCTCCTGGCAGTGCTGTGCCCATCCTCACTGGTGTGCAACGGGCAGGGCTTGGGCATTGCAATGTTAACAACCTTCCAAGGGACAACGCAAAGAAAGAGAAGAAAAGCTGGAAAATGTGATTTTCCAGAAAAAAATCTGAACAACTCAAGCAAGTGAAGTCTTCAGGCTAAAGACAACTGCTGTAGCACTAAGATCCATTTCATGTGATTTTACATAGAAAGCTTTCAACATCTCCAAACGTGCCATTAAAATGAGCAACACCAAACGTTACTCTATTTTGTGTAGTCTCACACTGCTGGTAAGCACCAAGCCCCTTAGTGTGACCCTGAACACAACACTTACCTGCTGGATGCTGTGGGACAGTAAAGTGTCATAGTCTTGCTGACAAGCCTATAGTTTTGCACCAGTTGTAAGGTTGTTCTTCACTGGAGGAATGTTTTCCTTCTCAGGACAGATAGGTGCTAGCTGGAACATGAAGGCAGAGCTACACTTGTGGTGTCACCAAATTAACTATGTGATTAAAAAAAGAAACCTGCTTCTTGACATAATAATAGAGGTAAAATTAAAAATTGCTATATAGAGAGAGGCCATAATTCAGACATTGGGATGAAAGCCTCAAACAACCCCTTCTGGAGTTTTCCAGAGTTTTGCAACTGCTGCATCTGAAAATAGCCTTCCTGTAGTATTTGAGTTCCTCCACTTTCAATTCCAGCAGGTAACATGGAGGTAGACAGAAATTAAACATCAATAAAAAATAGCAATAGTTGACTTAAATGTTTCGATCTTTCGAAAAAGTTGGGGGAAAAGAAGTACAGAGAAGTTTCTTCTATCATCTATCTATCTATCATCTATCTATCTATCTATCATCTATCTATCATCTATCTATCTATCTATCATCTATCTATCTATCTATCTATCTATCTATCTATCTATCTATCTATCTATCTATCATCTATCTATCTATC